>JBBGZY010003762.1:0-52782 GCA_037952925.1 Lithobates clamitans
TCTACATATTTTTGGTAAAAAATCGCAATAAGCGTATATTGATTGGTTTGCGCAAAAGTTATAGCGTCTACAAAATAGGGTATATATTTATGGCTTTTTTTTTTTTAATTATTATTTTTTTTACTACTAATGGCAGCGATCTGCAAATTTTATTGAGACTGTGACATGGCGACGGACACTTTTTTGGGACCATTGACATTTATACATCGATCTGAGCTAAAAATAGCCACTGATTACTGTATAACTGTCACTGGCAGGGAAGGGGTTACCACTAGGGGAAGATCAAGGGGTTAAATGTGTTCCCTAGGTGTGTTTCTAACTGTGAGGGGATGTGACTGATATTCCTACTTAGTAGGAACACACAATCTGTCTCCACTCCCCTGACAGAACCGGGAATTGTGTGTTTACACACACAGATCCCCGTTCTGGCTCTTTCAGGAGCAATCACGGCTCCCCAGCAGAAAAAATGTCTGCTAGCCACACACATCAGCTCCAGGGACCGCTGCGGGGGCGCGCGCCTGCTACATTGATTTGCAGAGCCGCTGTACAATGACAGCAATTTGCGCAGCCATGCCAATCTGCCGCAATATAACTGCGGCAGCTGGTCGGCAAGTAGTTTAAGGTACCTTTCTTCTCCTAAATGGCAGAGAAGCATTCAACCCAACTCTTTTGGTAGTTGTCTGCACTGCTGCAGGAACACAGTACTGCATACTGTATGTAGCAGGAGCTACTACAGTGCAATACAGCATATACATCATCTGCATCAGTCTGTAATGGAAATAGTTTATTTGGGCCAGCTTTTTTGTAAACCTGACAAGCCAATTGTCAACTGTCAGGTGGAAGTGATCAGGTGGCTATAAATGTGCCCCACTCCCTAAACTCCCTGCATAGTTCCCAGGCTCCACTCTTCCACCTGCAAGCTCAGGAACCCCAATGATAGGTAAAGGGGAGCGAGACCTGTGAAGATCAATGAGCTGATCTTTCCTTCCCAGTAAGAACCTGAAAATGCCATGCATTACATAAATTTTGGGTTATTCAGCTGTCACTTTCTGTTCAATGAAGAGCAGATGAGACATTAAAGGTCTAATAGACCCCTGGTGTCTCAATAAAGATAACCTGTCACAACAATATCGTATCATATAGGGGACGTTTGGTAAAGTTCTAGTATAAAAAAGTGTAAAATATAAAGTCACACCCAAGCACTTAAATCCCATGTACAAGCACATACAAACACATACTTATAAAAACATTTGATTGTGCTACACATGTTACATATCACCATGCATGTTGAGGTGAGAGAAATAATTCCAGGTCTGCTTAACTGGATAACGTTAAAGGGGTTGTAAACCCTCATGTTTTTTCACCTTAATGCATGCTATGCATTAGGGTGAAAAAACTTCTAACACTGACCAGCCCCTCGTTTTACTCACCTGAGCCCGTTCGTTTCCACAGCGGAGACACGCTCCACCTCTCTGCCCGTTGTCTCAGCTCTTGATTGGATAGATTGATAGCATTGGCTCCCGCTGTAGTGAATCAAATCCAATGACGCGAGCGTCGGGATGGGGCCGAGTCCTGCATTCTGTGTGAATGTACACAGAAGCAGGACTCGGGAGCATGCCCGCATAGGTGTCCACCTTCGGAGAGCCTTCTCCAACGTGGGTACTCAATGCAGGGAAGAGCTACCAGCACCCCAGAAGTCGAAGATCGGGGCCACTCTGTGCAAAACGAACTGCACAGTGGAAGTAAGTATGACATGTTTTTTATTTAAAAAACAAACAAATGAGGGTTTACAACCCCTTTAAGTCTAAACTGATTACATGTAAAGCCTTTCAAAGCATTGCCTATTGAAAATGCAGAGTAGCAAAAGTTGTCGCCTTTTAATGAGCACACACAATTTTAAGACTTGAGAGTTTGGGTATATATTTATTAGGACACAACTTCATGTTTTATATTTTAGCAAAACATTGGCAATATATTGTGTTTGTGTGCCCTCAAATGCACTTTAGTGTATTTTTATATGAAAATATCTACAATTATTGTATGACATAAAGAAGTGGAACTACCACTATTTTTTGTTCTAGGGCCTCTGCCCTTTGGGGTCTCTGCCCTTGAGGGTTTAAATTAATCTTCAGGCCTAAAACTATTTAATTTTTTTTTTTTAATTATGTATGCACTGCACAACATGCAAAAACAGAGCTGGCAGAAAAAAGGGTTAAATGGAAAGAGGATTAAGTCAAGATTATGCCTTTTTTTGAAACCAGTTAGTTCTTATGTATCAGTCTCCATGCACAGTACTGAAAGAAGGAAAGTCAGTTTAGTGGAGTCAGAGGTAAACGAGGAAGAGAAGGACCATGTTAAATCGGGGTAAATGATTATTCCTCTGCAACAAGATAAACATTTTTTTTATTTTTTTCAATGGGTACTACAAAATTATGAATTACTGCAGAGGGGGGTCAAATAGTATTTTTCATAATTCAAAAAACTATAAAAATCCCTATGGTCAACAAAATGTACCCACAACAGTAAAATACTTAATGTGTAAACAGTGCCTGCCTATATAAATATTTATAATGTGACATACATAATTCAAAGAAACTTATAAATTCAAGTCCAACTGAAAATAAAAATGAATATAAAAAAAGTGCTCAATCCCAGTGAAAATATGTGCAGAAAGTCCTTAGGCTCCATGCAAACTGAAGTTCATAAAGAGCCATTTTTGGGAGTTTGGACGTTTTTTTTTGTTAACAGCCCATAAACTCCCCTCTATGTTATCCTATGTGTCAATGCACACATGGACGTTTTTGAACGTTTATCATCAGTGGAGTTTATGGGCTGTTTTCTGAATGCCATAAAATTGCGTTCAGAAGTCATTTTTCTGACCACAAAAAATGCCAAATGCTCATATAAGGCCAATAAACATTGATAAATGCTCAAGAACATGGCGCACCAGCATTTTTTAACATTTTTGTTATTTTGGATTTTTGAAAAAAAAAATCGCTAAAAACGCTAACACGGTAAAACACAAAAAAGCTAATAAACGCTATTGCAAAAACATTAAAAAATGTTAAAAGACTCACTGCTAAGCTACTGGCATTTTTATAATGTTATTTTAACGTCCAGTGTGCATGGAGCCTAGAGCCTGCAAGCTTATCCCAGGTGATGTCTGCAGCGGAACAACGATCCCTCTGTGTAAACCCAAATCACCTCGTGTGGAATGAAGTAAAAATTCTCACTCACCAGATAATATTGACCCTATTGTCATATGACAAAAAGGAGTCAAAAATGCTTAAGTGGTCCCTATGACCAAGGTGTTTCCTATAGCTGCTCTCCGTAATCCTTTCCTTGGTATCCAATCGTTCCAGTGGCAGAGTTTAGTGGAGAAAATGAGAGAAGAACAAGCTCCTCGAAATACAAAACCTCAAGTATGTTTAATATGTTTCAACAAATTAATAAAAATGTATTGTACCTAAGAACAAGCTCCTCATAGCGTAAAATTGCAAAAAATATTTTATTGCACCTCCTTGAAAGGTTAACATATATAAAACCTGAAAATAGTACAAAACTATCCGTACTGTGTGGTGGAAATAAGAGCCCACTCAGTGTCAGCATGCGTTCCACCTACACTAGGAGTAACACATAACAATCCCTATATCTGCATTTTTAGTACTATATTTTCTGTATAGAACAAAAAGTATATCTATTTTTCCTGCCACTTTCTCTAATGAACATTACTCTGCTGATGAGAGGTGGTCCACCAAATTCCACCAGGAAACCCACAGTTCTGCAAATGTTGATTTCCTGGGCCATCTCCAGTTCCAATGGTTCCTTATTCTGAGATCAACATTTCTAGACATCTTTGTTTCCCAGTAAGCTTTAGGTGACTCTTCTTCATCAATGGAGTGCTGATAGCAGTTCAGATGGCAGAAAGGTAAGCATTCTCTCTTCTCCTTTGCAGTCATCCATAATTTTGTAGTACCAATTGTAAAAATTATGTATTTTTTTCTTGTTGCAGAGGAATAATCCTCTACCCAATTTAAAAGAGAAGCATGGAATTTTTTAGGGGGGGGGGGGGGTCATACTTACCTAGGTGGATGCAACAACGGTCCAATGCTGAATCTGTCTTCTACCAGCTCTAAGACTGAGAACTGAGTGATCAAACACCGCCGATCTCTCAGTCAGCCACCACTCTCTGCTCTGCCCCCCATGCGCTCACTGGAGCGTTGGGCTGTGGAAGGGGCGGAAGCAGCTGAGTCAGGCTCTCAGTGGCTTGCCAGTGCCGGTCCATGTGGGCGCAATCTTTCCCAAGCCTAGAGCGGCTCTGTGACATCAGCTGACAGCGGGCTTCATACCGCTGTCTGCTGAAATCGGGTCATAGGAATGCAGAATGAATGAACTTTGGCTGTACTTTCATTGGTCACTCTCTTCCTCATCTGACTTCACTAAACTGACTTATTTTCTCTCAGCACTGTGCAAGCAGACTGATACATAATAATTAACTGGTTCCAAAAAAGACATAATCCTGACCCAGTCCTCCCTCCATTCAACCCCTTTGCTGCCAGAACTGTTTCTGCATTTTTTTGCACACATATTTAAAAAATATTTTAGAAGTCACATAATCATTTGTGTGTCAATGGTATATCAATGAATGCTGCAAGTTTTATGAAAAGCTTCTTGAATATCGTTATTCCTAAAACTATATATGAGAGGGTTAATCAATGGAGTCACAACAGTATACAGAAGGCACAGTACTTTGCTGGCAATTAATGACTGCCCCGGTGTTGGAGCCACATATGTACAAAGAAGAGTTCCATAATATAGAGATACAACTGTGAGATGGGAGCTGCAAGTGGAGAAGGCTTTTTGTCTTCCAGTGACTGAAGGGATTCTTAAGATAGTGCAGATAATATAGGAATATGATGCAATGATCAATAGAAATGGGACCACAGCCATTGGAATAGTGAGTACTGTAACTTCGGTCTGTACAAAATTTGTGTCTGAACAAGAAAGCTCCAACAGAGGAGACAGGTCACAGAAGAAATGATCAATGACATTAGAGCCACAGAATTGTAAATTAGAAATTGCTAGGACATGGTTTAAAATCACAGAAAAACTCAATAGCCATGAAAATAAAATGAGTTTTAGGCAAAATATATAATTCATAATAGTGTTGTATCGTAGAGGGTTACAAATAGCAAGATATCGGTCATAGGACATCACGGTCAAAAGGAGAGACTCCAGGGCCAAAGAGGCACTAAAAAAGTAAAACTGAGCTAGGCAGCCTGTAATGGTGATTGTGGTTTGTTGGTCCACCAACACATGAAGCAAACTGGGGCTAATGCTGTTGGCCATTATTATGTCCGATAAAGAGAGCTGAGTGAGAAAAATGTACATTGGAGTGTGCAGATTTCTGATCTTGGCTACTACAACAATGAGGAGCAAGTTTCCACTTGTTGTAAGGTAGTAAATCATGAAAAACAGAATAAAAAGAAAAATGTTGATATGATATAGATTGTGAAAGCCAAGAAGGTGAATCTCAGTGATCATGGTGATATTGCTCTTAGACATGACTTAAAGGTATGTAAGCCTTTTAAATATTTTTTTAGTAAGTATTATTTTTTGTTTTTATTCTTCAGAAAAACAAGTTAGGGTGTTGTATTACTTCCCATTTTTTTAAGCTAGTTGTCATCTGGTTTAACTTTAAAAACTATAACGGTTGATTAGACTAGACTGACTTATGCCCTATTTATCCTCCATAACTGTGTAGCCAATGTAGTCTTTCCATCTGTAAAAATGAAATGGATAATTACATAATACAGTTATTATGTAAGGTCTCAAGGAATTAATATAAAAATGCAACATTACACATACTATTAAATAGACTTAAAAATAGTTTTAGGCACTAAATAGTAATAGCCAAAGGCATAAGTAGAACCTTCAGGGCCCGGTGCAAGAAACCATGAAGGGCCCCCCTGAAACCAATTGATTGCTCCTTCTATTGGTTTGAAGAAGGAGCGATTGGGCATGCTCCAAAACATGTGCTGCCCACTATGACGTCACTTCCAGTTGCCTGGATTCCATGCTGGTCTTGACAGCATGGCTCTCTATCTTGGATCAGAGACACAGTTTTTACCACCGCTGTTCGGCTGGAACTTCCACCTGCAGCTGTCTTTACTTCCAGGAGGCATCCCGCTGGATGTCTTGGATTCATTGATATGCCTGTTTTTCCACTTTCATTCTGTAAGTGTTTTTAACCCTTCCTTGTCATTAAAGTGTTTTATTACTGCACTTAGAAATGCCTTATTCTCTGCTTTGCTTTTCCTATAAAGTGTGCTTCCCTCTTCCTCTTCTGAAGTGCTGCTGTGGTGCATTAATCACATCTCAAGAGATGTTATCCAGAGTGCCCTATTCTCCACCCACCTTCCATCAGAGCCACCTTGCATCCTCTCTTAAATCCTTATGAATGCCCCCTTACCTTCCCCAGAGTGGCCCTAATTACCTCCAGAATGCACCCTTAGTACCTGCAGAGGTCCCCCTTAGTAGTACAAGGGGGCACATTGAAGGATGAAAGGGGGCATTTAGGAGAATATAATATCTGATGATATTAAATTAGTACCTTCAGAGTGTCCATTTAGATCCTTCAGAGTGCCCCTAACATCATCCAGAATCATCCAGAATGCCCCTTAAAATCCTCTTCCAGAGTGCCTCCTTAGTACCTTCACAGTCCCCCCTTACATCCTCCTCCAGAGTGCCTCCTTAGTACCTTCAAAGTGCCCTCTTATATCCTCCTCCAGAGTGCACCCTTAGTACTACTGTACTAAGGTGCACTATGGAGGATGTAAGGTGGCACTCTGGAGAGATAAAGGGTCACTCTGAAGGATGTACAGGGGCACCCTGGAGGCACTAAGGTGACACTCTGGAGGCACTACGTTAGTACCTCCAAAGTGCCCCCTGCAGAGAGCCATGAGGAGTGATGGCCATTGATCCAAGCCATGCGAACCAGCCTGTTCCTGCTATGTCAATGTTAGGGGGAGCAGAGCACACTGCTCACCTCATGGCCACTCTATTCC
Source organism: Lithobates clamitans (assembly GCA_037952925.1). NCBI lineage: Eukaryota > Metazoa > Chordata > Amphibia > Anura > Ranidae > Lithobates > Lithobates clamitans. Next base: position 7,068 of record JBBGZY010003762.1, read on the forward strand.
AGTCCTGCTTGTCATCTCCATGCCACAGCCCAGACATTTGCCCAATCCAGCCTATGGTGCATGTTCCCATGTTAACTGTACATCTATGGATTACTGCGGCTCCTTGCCAGTGTCACTTCCTCAGCACATGTCCTCTGTCTTTGCGGTGAATTGCAGGGAGGATGGGGAGGAGGAGTTCCGGGACTGGAGTCTGGACCCTGCGTGCTGCTCTACTCAGGTCAGCCTGGCAGTCTCTGCTACTTCTGCTTCCACACACTACCATCGCCGGACCCACCACCTGCCACTCGAGCAGTAGCAGCAGTTGGGCAGTTCCCAGCTAACAGTGAGCCGGGCCCCTTTCCTGCAATTTTGGGCCCCCACACTGGTAGACCACCAGAGCTTGGTCACAACGGCGACAATTAAGATCCTGGTAGTTCCGCCATTGGTAATAGCATAACGGGTACAGGCAAATCAAGGAATTTCTATCATAGTTTGTGAAGTTGATCTCCTTGGGAGAATTTACATTTCATCTAAATATTTGCATAGTGATCTGTCTATCTGTGTATTTATCACATGATTCATTGTCAATTACTGTCTAAAAAAAAAAAATGCATGCATATAATAAGGAAAGAATTCCATCATCTATGTACTTCATCCAGCCTTGTCTGGGTTAGGGGCATGCCCACTCCCATGACTGCTGTGTCCACTGGACACAGTGGATTACATATCCCGGTACCTGCGGCCCAGTGATCACATGATCACCCCTTAAAAGTAGTACAGTGTTACTATGGTGACACTGAACTACTTTGATAAAAGTATGTAAAAAATAAGAATAAAAATGAAAAAAATGTTCTAAAAAGAAAAAAAAATGCTTACTTTTTTTTTTAACATACTGTCACACTAGGCAGCATCCCTGATCACCACCATACCAGTCATATGATGATTCTGTACTGCAATGGTGACATTATGTAAAAAATAAAAGTGAAAATAATTATTCTATTTCTTCATTTTCAAAAAAAGTGTGACAAAAATTACAACTTCAAAAAAACTCAACATAACTCTTACTAAATGTCTCAGCCTGTCTACTTTCAAAAAAGGGGTTATTTAGGGGGTATTTTTACTGTTCTGGCATTTTAAGGGCCGCAGGAAATGAGAAAGGCCATCAGTACATCAGGTTTGATCAATTTTCAAACATCTATACCATAGTTTGTAGACGCTTTAACATCCACACAAACCAATTAATATACACTTATTGGGATTTTTTTCTTTATCAATGACATGTAGCAGAATACATTTTGGTCTAAATTTATGCAGAAATTCGATTTTTTATTGGATATGTTTTATAACAGAAGATAGACAATATTGTTTTTTTTTTGGACTTTTTAAATTTATATTGCAAAAAAAATAAAAAATCCAGTGGTGATCAAATGCCACCAAAAGAAAGCTCTGTTTGTGTGACAAAAATGATAAAATTTTAATAAATATAAATAGTACAATAATTTCCCTTTGGGGTTAATAAAGTATTCTGATTCTGATAGTAAAAAATGAACACTTTTCTCAGAATAACACTTACTACATAGAAGGATTTAGAATCTCAAAGACCAAGTAGATTGCTCATTAGTGGTACTAGAGTCCAATTAGAGAAAGTCTTTCTTCCTTGTTTTTTTTTTTTTTCCATCATATTGGCATATTTCATTCAAAACACCTAAACTTTTTGGTCAGTACTAAAAAGACATATAATTACACTGGCTTCATTAGTTGTGAAGAAAACATAAATATAAATTTTTTTTAAACTGGAAATCTAGGTTTCCCTGTAAATAAAAAAAGGGATTTATGTGGTTTTAAATCACTGTAATAAGTAAAAACTAGTTTAAACCATTGTCCTTCTAATGTCCAGAGGTAAAACAAGAGTTTAAGGCAGCTTGAACATTCCTCACAAAACAAGGACTGCAATTGTACTTCTCCTTTTATACGTAGAACATAGAAGTGTTAGGCAATGTGAAGTCTGAAGGGGATAAATTAAAATTCTCTTGTGATTATAGAAGGAAAAAAAAAACAAATAAAGTGACAGGTAGATAAAAGGTGATGTTTATGCAAGAATAATTGGTTATATGTATTAAGTGTATAATCATTTCCAAAGGGTGGACCAGGGTAGAGTTTCTGACACCTATCACCCATATGTAAAAGTAATGCAAATGGTCATTAAAAAAGGATTGGTACTTACCACTAGAGTTGGGTGAACGGTTTGGCCCAGCGTGAATTCGAGCCAAACACTGGCTATTCGCCTGTTCGAAGAACACCCAAATTAGTTTGGCCCACCGAATGACCACAATGCACTGAGCCACCACATTGGAAGCCCTGATTGGCTCAAGAAATGAAAGCTTTGCACAATCAGGGCACACAGCACTGTCAGAGCCATGATTGGACGCTGTGATGATGACTATCCAGTCATGGCTCGTTGCTCTTAGTCCCGCCCCACACTATAAAAATATTCTTACCATAGCAGCCATTTGCAGTGTGATATTAATGTGGAGAGAGATAGAACAGGGCTCTGTTCAGTGCTACTAGCGAGTTATGCCCTGTACACACGGTCGGATTTTCCAATGGACAATGTCCGATCGGAGCGTGTTGTCGGAAATTCCGACCGTGTGGGGGCCATTGGACATTTTCCATCGGATTTTCCGACACACAAAGTTGGACAGCAGGAGATAAAATTTTCCGACAACAAAATCCGATCGTGTCAATTCCGACCGTGTGTGGCCTGTTCCGACGCACAAAGTGCCACGCATGCTCAGAAGAAATTCCGACACAGGACAGCTCGTTCTGGTAAACCTAGCGTTCGGAATGGATACAGCACTTTCGTCACGCTGCAATGTTCAAAATGGTTTAATACAGCGCACTCTCTTCTTCTTTATAATGTGACAAGAATTAAGTAGTTTTGCTGCTCATATTCACACACACTTCTCACAAACTTATTTCGTTACTATTTATCGGGATTCCCTCAATATATTTTGATTTCTCACATCTGACAACAAAATTTTTTTTTTTTGGACTTTAATGTAGATTCTTTTTTTGTGTTTCTCTTTTTTATTTTTTTATTTTTTGGTGATTTTGATTTGTATTCCCGAAAATGTTTGTGTGTGTTTTTGGTGAGAAGTTCCCACAACACCACTAATATGTTGTTCTATTTAATCTGTAGGAGATTGTTTGGTGTTGTTGTCCCTTGTTAATTTCACATTGTACTTTAGAAATGTACCTGAATCGTCACCAACAAACTGTCCTTTTTGGATGAAAACACACACAGGAGAGTAGAATTTACCCAAAAAAATTTTATTAAGGGCTCACAACTAAACAAAGAGGGAGGCAACGCTGGAGAAACTGCAGAAGTGGGCGAAGCCTTGGACCCCCGGGGCAGACATTAATTATTTAAAAGCAAAATTGGTGGCCTGAGGAGTCCTTATCTAAGGGAGGGCAGTCTGGTCCAGAAGTCCCAGAGACCTGGAAAGCAGCAGATGACATCTGTGTCCCCAGGCTGTGGTCATACGAGAGACTGCAGCTTCTGTCAGACCAGACTGAACCCAGGGTCATCACTCTCAGGTCTTCCTTCCATGCTTCCTTACAGGCTTTGGCTGTGGTGGTCTAGTTGTGGCAGCAGGAGGAGGAGGAGGAGGAGGATCGTCCCTCTCAATGACATCCGTCTTGTGTGTCAGTTCCCCACTCTCCCCCTTACGTAGGACTTTATAAATCAGGTCCTCAGAGATCTTGCGTTGACCCTCCTGCATGCCCTGCAATTTGGTGGCAGCCATGCAGGCAAAGGCCTCTTCAGGACTGGGGAAGGCTCGGAGGGACGCCGAAGCCTCCTGGATCAGCCTGTACGCTGAATCCTGCACGGGACTCGGAGTCGCCTTCCTGGCTCGTTTATATGGCAGGCGGAGGGGAGGGACCTGAGACTCAGTCAGGCTGCGACTTGTACCTGGCTTCTCTTGGCTGCCACTTAGCCCCGCCTCCTCCTGGCTGCCACTAATCCCCGCCTCCTCCTGACTGCCACATTCCACAACCTCCTCCTGGCTGAGGTCTTCCTGTGTATGAAAAAGGGACATAGTTTTAGTTTTTTATTCATCAATCACACACAATTTTCACCTCCTGACTGCTGCAAATTGAATGTTAACAAATATAACAGACTATCCTTTTGAGCCCAGCAGTTTTCATTCTTTTTCCAATTTTGGGTGCCCACTACTGTCTATTGATATGTAAAGCACTTTTTTTAATCAGCAATTACTGATCAATAATAACATCTAATAAACATAATTTATTTATTGACCAGAAATCTGTAGAAGAATGCTATACCTGACTCCAGCTGGGCTCCTCCACTTCTTCCTGGCTGGAAGGCCCAGGTTGGACATCGGAAGCCTCAGCTGGGGTGGAAGGAAGTGTGGAAGGAAGAGTAGAGAGGGATTCCCTGACTTCAGTGTGGTCTGACAGAAATCGCAGTCTCTTGTAGTACCACAGCCTGGGGACATAAACGTCATCTGCTGCAGCTCCGGACCTCTGGGAATCTGTGACCTTCTTGCGCTCCCTAAGATAAGTGCTCCTCAGGCCACCAATTTTAGCTTTCAAATAAGGGATGGTTGCTGTGGGGACCACCGGCTTCACCAACTCCAGCAGTTTCTCCAGCGCTGCCTGCCTCTTCTGTTTGTGATTATAGTGGGGGTGTCTCACTTGCCACAGACAGGGCAGCTCCCTGTACTTGTCAATGAACAGGGGCAGGAAATTGTGGTCGTTGAACCCATCCATTTTCTCTGCAAGACACAACACAAGACAAACCCTAATGTCAGGCCAAACTCCCCTAATCTTGTTACAATATAGGCTTCCATTTCGAAGCAGTATAGGCCCAAGTTTAGATCCTACCTTCGTTAGCACGATCGGTGTCTCCGATGCTCCTTCCTCCGCTCACAGATCGTACGTAAGACGCGCGCGTTACGATTTATACAAACTGTGCATGCGTATAACTCCGCCCGCCCCTGACGTTCTTTCTAGTCTATTCCCCACCCCTTTTCTTTCGGCGCAGTGGGGGGAGAGCACATGGCGGATAGACAGCAGGATCGTGCTAATTGTAGCAACGAGGAGGAGGAGGAGGAAAGGCCGGAGCCTGAAACGTCCCGATCCAGAAGGAGATTAAAGGACTCAAATATGTCCTTTGGGGAGATGTTGGAGATGGTGGACATCCTGAAGAAGGCCGACTATGATGGAAAGTATGGGCCTTACCCCAACCACAATGTCAGAAAGGCCAAGATCATGGCGAAAGTGGTCAGGAGTCTGCACCGGAAATTTGGGGTACGACGATCGAAAGATCAGCTCAGGAAGCGGTGGTCGGACCTGAAATTACGAGAACATGAGCAGTACAGAAAGATCCGGAGAGTGCTGCAAAAAAGTAAGTAGTTGTGCTGTGTTCCTATTCTTTTTGTGTTTATTACGTTCGTGCTGCTCCATGTGCTTTTAGAAACTGTTGTACAGTTTAAAATGCAACTTTCATGTTCATGGGCACATTATTCGTTCGGATCACACATTGTTATTTCGGACGATAAAATACTATTGTTTAGGCCATATGCATTTGGCCACCATTTTGACGCCCTATACTTGTCTTCAAAGAATTGGGTTGTGTAGATGGCTTTGTTACTAGAATGAAATGCAAACTAGATTGTGTGTAAGGAGAGGGCACTCAGCAGCTGTTTTCACATCTGGACACTGGAGCACTAGTGTGGGACCCCAGAACACCATTTTTATTAGGGGGGGCCACACAGGTGCTCCAGTGTATACTATAGGGGGGGGCTACATCTGTGAAGCTTGTACTAAACAGGTAAAGTATTGCAGCTTGACAAAGGGCACTAAAAAAGCTACATCTTGGAACTCGGCTAAAATAGACAATTGTACCCCACTTCCAAGCAATGTTTCATCTTTATAGTTCTGACATTAAATATCTGTGTGCTAATTATACCATTTTTGTTTTACATAGGGGAGAAAAGACTCGGAGGACACCCCTCATCCGAGGAGACCAGAGCCCCCCCTCTGGAAGAAGGGGAAATCCCCCCAACACAAGATGAGCAGGAGGAGGAAGACGTGGTGGAAGTAGTTACCACAACAGGTGAGTGTCTGCAACCACAGGCTCAGATAAGAGATGGATGGCGGCATTTTTTTGAAACCTAATTTATTTTGGGGTTCCTCTCTTTTTAGGTGATCGTGAGGTTGTGGATGAAGATCCTTTCACATCCGAAAGTGCCCCGATCCTGATCGGGGAGATCATGGGGTGTAATTTACAATTGGAAAACATCAAGCAAAACATCAATGATGTTATTCCAAAATATAAAAACATCATTGATGTTTTGGGGCGAGTTTAAAACCCCTCCAAATCACTTTCTTTATTTGTGTGCTACAATGTGCGAAATGTTTTTGTGATTTTTCCCAAAGCCAAATTTGGAGGATGCACACAGTGTGTCAACATGTGCTATCTGCCATCACGGGAGATCAATGGACGCGTTTTGGGAGTGCAACCCCTTCCTCAATTATAAAGTAGCGGTGAGGAAGGGCTTTCTCCCCCAAAACACATCCCTTGATCCCCCATGATGGCAGCTAGCACATGTTGACATTAGGAAATTTGTGTGCATCTTCCAAATTTGGCTTTTCCAGGGGTGATTTCCGCCCATCTGAACGCAATATCAAACACAGTTCCTAAATACTCATGTCTGATATTGCCTTCAGGTTCTACCAAATGTGAACTTTGTAAGATCAAGATTTGTGTCTTTCTTGTGGGTTTTACACAGGCCTGTTTTCTATAAAATGGACATTTTGATTTTGGATAATGACACCACAAAAATTGGTATACAACAAACATGTTGGTTTGTTTGAAAAACCTTTGGTAAATGCACATGTGATTGTGCAGGTATTAAAAAGATTGTTCATCAAGAATGTGTGGATTATTGTCTCAACACTACAACACTTTTGGGGTGATGTAATTGTTGTTTTATGAGAAAATGGGGGTTATTTCCTAAGGGGAAATCCACTTTGCACTACAAGTGCAGTTTCAGTGCAGTTGCAAGTGCACTTGTAGTGAAAAGTGTCTTTGCATTTAGTAAATAACAGCCAACAGTGCTTTGTATAAGGTTACACAATCATGACATTTTCTGGACTCCACACATTTCTGTCAGGGTCAGCTCAAACAAACACAAGCAGTAAATGTCCACAAAGAAGAGCCTGGGGGGAGATGCCTGTCGAGAACTTGAGGTCCTGCAGGCTTCTCCCTGTGGCCAAATACCGCAGGGTAGCGACCAACCTCTGCTCCGGAGTGATGGCTTGCCTCATGCAGGTATCCTGCCTGCTAATATAAGGGGTCAGCAAAGCCAACAAACGGTGAAATACGGGGTCTGTCATCCTGAGAAAGTTCCTGAAATCATCAGGATTATTCTCACGGATCTCACAGAGCAAAGGCATATGAGAGAACTGGTGACACTGAAGCAACCAATTCTTGGTCCATGAACTCCTCCCCACCCTGTTCATGGACTGGACTTGTGTCAAGGTCAGGACCCCAACACCAAGCCCCCGCACAGCACGAACTGTACGAGGAGTACGCATACGAAACATGGCTAGAAAACGGTCGGCTGCTCAGAACGAAGTAACAGAACGCACTGAAGAACAGCAAGGCCTGTAAAGAGCGACCTGAAAAACAGCAACGAGCAGGCAAGATCACACAGAAAACTCTGATACGAACTGACTGCACGCACTGAAGAGCAGATACAAACCCACAAGCACAAACTGAACAGCAGAAAACGATCTGAAAGCCACGAGTCTGTAAAAGCACGAATCGTCTCTCACCAAACTTTTACTAACACGAGATTAGCAAAAGAAGCCCAAAGGGTGCCGCGCTTGGTTCTGAACCGGCCTTTTCTAGTCTCGTCGTACGTGGTGTACGTGACCGCGTGGTTGTCGATCGGAAATTCCGACAACTTTGTGCGACCGTGTGTAGGCAAAACAAGTTTGAGCCAACATCCGTCGGAAAAAATCAGAGGATTTTGTTGTCGGAATGTCCGAACAAAGTCCGACCGTGTGTACGGGGCATTAGTGTGTTATTGTGATTCTATTGTGAGTGTAGATTGTCAGTTTAGTGTGAATCTAGTGATAGTGCAGTGTAAGTGTAGTTGTACCATTCATTTTTACTTTAGTGTCTGTTTAGTGTGAATCTAGTGATATTACAGAGTGAGAGTAGTGTGGCCATTTTTAGTGTCATTTTATTTTGTGAGAGCAGGTTTCCTGCAGTATACAGTGACTTGAAAAAGTATTCACACCCCTTGAAATTTTCCACATTTTGTCATGTTACAACCAAAAACATAAATGTATTTTATTGGGATTTTATTTGATAGACCAACACAAAGTGGCACATAACTGTGAAGTGGAAGGAAAATGATAAATGTTTTTCACATTTTTTTTTCAAATAAATATGTGAAAAGTGTGGGGTGTATTTGTATTCAGCCCCCCTGAGTCAATACTTTGTAGAACCACCTTTCACTGCAATTACAACTGCAAGTCTTTTTGGGGAAGTCTCTACAAACTTTGCACATCTAGAGAGTGAAATGTTTGCCCATTCTTATTTGCAAAATAGCTCAAGCTCTGTCAGATTTGATGGAGAGGGTCTGTGAACAGCAATTTTCAAGTCTTGCCACAGATTCTCAATTGGATTTAGGTCTGGACTTTGACTTGGCCATTCTAACACATGAATATGCTTTGATCTAAATCCATTGTAGCTCTATCTGTATGTTTAGGAACCTCCACCCCAGTCTCAAATCTTTTGCAGACTCTAACAGGTTTTCTTCTAAGATTGCCTTGCATTTGGCTCCACACATCTTTCCATCAATTGTGACCAGCTTCATGTCCCTGCTGAAGAAAAGCATCCCCACAACATGATGCTGCCAGTGTTAGTTTTAGTTTGTGCAAGGTTAGTTTTCCGCCACTCATAGCATTTTTCTTAGGCCAAAAAGAAAAATTTGGTCTCATCTGACCAGAGCACCTTCTTCCACATGTTTGCTGTGTCCCCCACATGGCTTCTCACAAACTGAAAAATGGGACTTCTTATGGCTTTCTTTCAACAATGGCTTTCTTCCTGCCACTCTTCCAGAAGGCCAGATTTGTGGAGTGCACGACTAATAGTTGTACTGTGGACAGATTCTCCCACCTGAGCTGTGGATCTCTGAATCCCCTCTAGAGTTACCATGGGTCTGATTAATGCTCTCCTTGCCCTGCCTGTCAATTTAGGTGTACGGCCATGTCTTGGTAGGTTTGCAATTGTGCCATACTTTTTCCATTTTCGGATGATGAATTGAACAGTGCTCCATGAGATGTTCAAAGCTTGGGATATTTTTTATAACTGAACCCTGCTTTAAACTTCTCACAACTTTATCCCTGACCTGTCTGGTGTGTTCCTTGGCCTTTGGGATGCTGTTTGTTCATGAAGGTTCTCTATCAAACATCTGAGTGCTCTCAGAACAGCTGTATTTATACTGGGATTAAATTACACACAGGTGGACTCTATTTACTAATTAGGTGAGATTTTGAAGACAATTGGTTCCAGAGTAAAGGGGGCTGAATACAAATGCATGCCACACTTTTCAGATATTTATTTGTAAAAAATATTGAAAACCATTTATCATTTTCCTTCCACTTCACAATTACAGTATGTGCCACTTTGTGTTGGTCTATCACGTAAAATTCCAATAAAACGCATTTACGTTTTTAGTTGTAACATGACAAAATGTGAAAAATTTCACGGGGTATGAATACTTTTTCAAGGCACTGTATTGCAGTGGGTTACTGCACATTTACCACAGTATATTTTGGTGCAATATTGCACTGCTTTACAGATTTACTGCAGTATATTGCAGTGCGTTAGTGTACATTTAACGCAGTATATTTCAGTGTGTATTATTGCAGGTTTACCACAGTATAATAAAGTGTGTTAGTGCAGGTTTAACACAGTATATTTCAGTGCGTTGGTACACATTTACCACAGTATATTGCAGTGTGATACTGCACGTTTAACGCAGTACATTTCAGTGCATTACTGCACATTTAACACAGTATATTTCAGTGCATTCTTGCAGGTTTACCGCAGTATATTTCAGTGTGTTAGTGCACATTTAACCCAAAATATTTCAGCGGGTTGATGCATGTTTACTGCAGTATATTGCAGTGCATTACTGCACATTTACCACAGTAAATTACAGTGCATTATTCCAGGTTTACCATAGTATATTGCAGTGTGTTAGTGCACATTTAATACAGTATATTTCAGTGCATTATTGCAGGTTTACCGCAGTATAATGCAGGGCATTAGTGCATGTTTAAAGGAGAAGTATGGGTTTGGCGGTTTTTGATGTTTTATACTTACCTAGGTGTCCCCCGCCATCTCTGCACTGAGAACCGAGCCACCGAACACCGTCGATGGATCGGTTCTCTCACCTCCCTGAGTGGAGAGCTGCTGTCTGTCAGTCAACAGCTCTCCTGCTCTGCTCCTCTATTCTCATTGGAGTGCTGAGCTGTGGAGGGGCAGGGAGCGGCCACCTCAGCCTCTCAGAGGCTTGCTTAGAGGCCATCAATCCAGGCACCTGGTGGATCCAGACTTTCGAAGTCGGGATGACGGGGTGCCTGGACTGATCTTGGTGACGTCAGCGGAGAGTGGACTTCAGACTGCTCTCTGCTGATAATGGGTCACAGGAGTGCAAAACAAATTGCACTCCTGTGACCCATAGGAGAAGCCCAGCTGAATGAGCTCAGGCTATACTTCTCCTTTAACACTGTATATTTCAGTGCATTATTGCAGGTTTACCTCAGTATATTGCAGTGTGTTAGTGCACGTTTACTGCAGGATATTCCATTGCGCTGGTGCACATTTACCACAGTATTTTGCAGTGCATTACTGCAAGTTTAACGCAGTATAATTCAGTGTGTTATTGCAGGTTTACCACAGAATATTGCAGTGCATTAGTGCACGTTTAACACAGTATATTTAATTGCAGTATAATTCAGTGTGTTAGTGCACAGTGTAGTGAGTACTCACGTTAAAGTGCACCAAACACAACTTTCCATTGATTAAAGTGTCCACGTACAAATTTTCCCATCTTTGTTAAATTTTGTTAATAATCCCCCCATCTTGTCTGGGAGGCCAACAAGGAGAAGCAGACATTCCCATGGCACAGTGTCCACAGGCAAAGGTGGACATGGGTTGTCCTCAGGCAGGGCATCATCTCCTCTGTTCAGTGATGCTATCCAGTGACAGCATGCAGAGGAGGTGGTGGTCTAGCTTACAAAACCATCCTCATCCTCCTCATCCTCCATCACCCAAGCACAGACTAGTGCGCAGTCCAACGCAGCTGCCAGAGTGGCTTATTCTGCCTCCTTGTCAATGGCTACTCCTGCCATAGCCCTAGCATCAGGCATGGAGGAGTCAGCTAAGTTATTTGAACTCAGCCACTTGCTCTTTGATGCATAGCCATTACTTGATTCAGACCCTGGTTCTGAGGTCGAGGAAGTTAGGAATATGAGCGTACAGAGAACACTGGTAAACAACAAATTGGTAGTCATGTTCCCCCAGCCGCAGAGTATTGCCAAGTTGGCTTCAGTGATGATGAGGATGAAGGGGATGATGATGATGAGGTCACTGATGCAACTTGGGTGCTGGATAGAGCAGAGGAGGAAAGTGAGGGTGAGGCACAACCCCAATGAGGCAGCCATCATGGAAAAGTAGAAAGCAGCCATCCTATTCCAACAGAAAGTGGAGCTGTTATCTCCCAGCCCACTTCCCATAGCTTAGCAAGGCATTCATCTGGAAGGTCCACATTACTTCTGACATGTGGTCCAGCAAGCATGGTCAGGGACGCTATATTTTGTTCACATCACACTGGGTAACTCTGCTTACAACTCAGAAAGGATGCAGGACAGGGCTCAGTGTCTGACACATCTCCATACAGCTACTGGTGATGATGTGAGTTTTTTCAGCTCCACCCTCTCGTCCTCCTCTTCTGAATTGTCCTACTGTATGAACCACCAGTACCCCCTGATGGTTGTAATAAGGAAATTGGACCATCCCACAGGAAAAAAAAAAATCTATGTATCTTAGCCAGATTATAATGTGTTCAGAATACATAGAGAATTCATCTGAGAGAATAAAGAGGCATTTCCACTACCCCAGATACAGATTGGTGTAGGATGGGGCACAGCATGCCACCATTGCTACGCCCTGTACCTGGAAGAAATGGGAAACATCAAAACACAAATACACTGAGTTCAAGAAAGAAGGCCAAAACACTACAAACTCAAACAGATCACCTGTGTGCTGCCTACTTTGATTTAATATGCTTTTATTAACACGAATGCCATGCATATGCAGAATAGAAAAATAAAGGGACTCCACATATACCGTAACAAGAATTACATAAGGGGGTACATTAGGATTCTCAACCACTTGAAGAAAATAAGAAAATGAATAGTATCCTTCACATATGATGGAAGGCTTAATACAAATAGTTACAGGAAAGAGTCGATGCAATGACTCGCATTTTCTGTGAGGCTAACATTACCAGAAACGATCGGATGACCAGGAGGATTGTCCAATCTTTTATGTACTTTGGGGAGGGCATAAAATGATGGGATTCTTGGAAATGTATTTTGTTCAAATATGTCCAGGTGTCTTTATTGAAAATCCCCTACTTACATTCCTCAGTGATCATATAAAAAAAAACATTGTAGTTATTTTATACAATCCAAAGAGATAGCACGATACCACCGCTTATTATTTGGTATGAACACATCCTCTTATATTCAATAGTATTCATAATGACCATATTACCGCCTTTATTGTTTTCTTTCATTTTTGAGAGGCATCGCTCCTCCTAGGAAGCATAACTGTCTTATGTTTTGTAAGTTACCTACATGCATCGGTCAATACACACATATATATTGTTATTGAGAGTTGTTTCTCTTTTCTCTCTTTGAATATGTTATATGTGATACTTGTGCTTATATTGTAAACGTTACCACTATGATACATCCCTATGAGAAAGATTTGGGTCAAGCATTGAAACGCGTTGGAATTCATTTGCATTTTGCATTTCATTGTGTTTTTTATGTTTGATGGACCTAAAAATCTTTGTGGGTCCATATACAGTGGGGACAGAAAGTATTCAGACCCCCTTACATTTTTCACTCTTTGTTATATTGCAGCCATTTGCTAAAATAATTTTTCATTTTTTCCTCATTAATGTACATGCAGCACCCCATATTGACAGAAAAACACAGAATTGTTGACATTTTTGCAGATTTATTAAAAAAGAAAAACTGAAATATCACATGGTCCTGAGTATTCAGACCCTTTGCTTTGACACTCATATATTTAACTCAGGTGCTGTCCATTTGTTCTGATCATCCTTGAGATGGTTCTACACCTTCATTTGAGTCAAGCTGTGTTTGATTATACCAATTGGACTTGATTAGAAAAGCCACACACCTGTCTATATAAGACATATATATCATAGTGCATGTCAGAGCAAATGAGAATCATGAGGTCAAAGGAACTGCCTGAAGAGCTCAGAGACAGAATTGTGGCAAGGCATAGATCTGGCCAAGGTTACAAAAACATTTCTGCTGCACTTAAGGTTTCTAAGAGCACAGTGGTCTCCATAATCCTTAAATGGAAGACGTTTGGGACAACCAGAACCCTTCCTAGAGCTGGCCATCTGGCCAACCTGAGCTATCGGGGGAGAAGAGCCTTGGTGAGAGAGGTAAATAAGAACCCAAAGATCACTGTGGCTGAGCTCCAGAGTTGCAATCGAGAGATGGGAGAAAGTTGTAGAACGTCAACCATCACTGCAGCCCTCCACCAGTCAGAGCTTCATGGCAGAGTGGCCCAATGGAAGCCTCTCCTCAGTGCAAGACACATGAAAGCCCGCAGTGAGTCACTGCTCTCACTTCCAGTAGGACCGGTGTGTCCGAGCGTGTTCGGCCGACACATCGGACTTTAGGCTTGTTTATGAAGCGACTTCTGTAAGTGTGTTTTTGTCATACTACCTAATAAATTTTAAAAAGGTTTTACACTATCGAAGTTTCCCTATTTCTGTTACATGCCATGCATACCATCTGAGCCGATTTATCTAATGTGATGATCCGAGGTCCTAACAACAGACCAGCACAGGAGATACACTTAAAGTTACAGCTGTCATGCTTTTCATGATTCTCTGTAATGGGGGATCATGCCTGTCTGGTAAGAAGTAACCCCTTCTATACCAGTGGTGGATCACATTTCTACGTTACACAGTAGTTGAAGACCATCTTATGTGGACTATATTGCTGTTTTGCTTTTGCTTTGCACGGGTGGATGATATTTGCTATCAGCAATCACAGAGACTTATATATTGATTTTGTGCATTTACACAAATCTAGTTTGGTTATTATATAATAGATAATTTCTGTAGTGATTATATATTTCACTTAGTTTTATTTATTATTCATGGTTTATGTTCACTTATTAGCGAGGTTCATGTGTTTGTATATTTATTTGCTATATGGGTGTCATATAATTTGAATTGCTGCTTTTCACATTTATTAGTTTAAGATTTAACACTTCTGAGATATTCACCAACACACACCTTAGCGCAGTTTTTCTTTCTTTTTTCCCAACAAGTAATTATAGACCGGTTAGCTTGACCTCTATAGTTGGTGAGATACTGGAGAGTTTAATAAAAGACCACATAGAAGGGCTTATACTAGAAAATAATTAATTAACCAGTTCAGCTCTTTGGCGTACTATGTACGTCCAAAGAGTGAACCTTTAATCACAGGATGATGTGTGGTTTTGTAGAGCCAGTGACCGACTTCAAAGCCAAAGTGATGCGTCAGCTTCATAGCTGCTGACCACTTTCACACAGCCGGCCTGACCTCCTCCCATGGTTCCTGTGCTTACCGACACCCAGTGCACATCCTCTGGGGGGGACGGGAGAGATATTGCAGTGAGACTGAGGCAAATCCATGGCTCAAATGGGAAGTGATGTCACTTCCGGTTTCATATATACACTTTCCTGGCCAGTACAGCCAGGAGACACATCTGATCAGCAGATCTGATCAGATTATTAACCCCTTGTGATAGCAATCATGTAAATACAAAGCACAAAAATACAACGCAAAACAAAAGCAAAAAACAAAAAAAGTAAAAAAAAGAAAATGATAATAAAATATAAATATTTTTTTTAAATTCCCAAAACCCCCACACACCTGCGCAACCGAAAACGCAAGGCCTGGGTGCATACGTAAAAGTAAACCGCAGTCTCACTACACAAGTAGTACATATCGCCATGAATGTCTGAGTGAGAACAATAGTTCTAGCACAAGAGTTCCTAGTTAAGTCTAAATTGATGAGCTATAATGGCTTTTAAAGTGTTGCCTATTGTGATTTTTGGGCACCATAGTTTTTAGCTATATTTCAGGTGCAAGCAAATTTTAAAACATGGAATGTTGGGTAATGATAAGTATCCATTTACTCAATGTAACCTCATCTTTTATATTTTAACCACAAATAGGTATCATATGTTGCTATTTTGCACTAAATTAATTTTATTATATTTTTTTCCAGAAAATGTGCGTTTAAAAAACAAAAAATGTGCAACTATCACCTTTTTATTCTACAGGGCCTCTGCTTTCAGAAAATATATCATGTTCTGGAGGTTTATGTAACTTTATTTCCAAAAATTAGGATTTTTATATTTATGCGACAAAGAAAAAAAAATGCTCTGGAGCTGAATTGGTTAAGTAATAGTCAGCAGGGATTTAAGAAAGACTGAAGTTGTCAAAGAAATCTGATTTCTTTTTATAAGAAGGTAAGTAAAAACGTAGACAAAGGAATAACTGTGGAGATAATAAACTTGGATTTTGCAAACTGCATGACACAGTTCCCAACACACAGCTAATGTGAACATTAAAGTCTACAGGTTTGGAAAAATCAGTTTGCAAATGGATAGAAAATTGGCTGAAAGACCATATTCAGAGAGTAGTGAATAATGATTCAAACTCTGATTTGTTTAAGGCTAATAGTGGTGTGCTCCCAGGCTCGGTGTTGGGGCCCAGTACTTTCTGACCTAATTATAAATGAGTTTGGGATGCACTGTTTAATTGGGCAACTACTGATCATGGCAAATTAGGTTTAATATTGAAAAATGTTAAGTTATGCACTTGAGGGCTAAAAACATGCATGCATCATACATTCTAGGAGGAGAACAGCTGGGGTTGTTAGTGGTGGATAATGATCTGTGTCTTCTGGTAGATTATAGACTTAAAAATAGCATGCAATGCCAAGCTGCAGTTTCTAAAGCGAGAGAGAGAGAGAGAGAGAGACAGACATAATTTTGCCCCAGTACAAATCATTAGCAAGAGCCCATCTGGAATATGCAGTTCAATTTTGGGCACCTGTTCACAAAAAAGATATTGGGGAACTGGGGAAAGTGCAGAGAAGGGCAAAAAACTGATAAGAGGCATGGAGGAACTCAGTTATGGGGAAAGATTAGAGCAACTGCATTTATTCTCTCTTGAGAAGAGGAAATTAATGGGGGGGGTATGATCACCTTATATAAATACGTAAGTAGTCCATGTAGTGTACTTGGTGTACAGTTATTCACTTTCAGGTCATTACAAAGAGATTTAACCTCCACATATGAAAAGGTTTCATCACAGTTATAGTTATGAAAATATGGAATAGATGCCCTCAATAACTAGTTCTGGCCAACTCCACGGATTGTTAGGAAAGAAAGCTGGATCCATTCCTAAATGCACAAAATAAAGAATTGGATATTAACATTTATGGGTGATATCAACAGTGGTAGTTGATTCAGGGCTCTACTCCCCCTGGGGTAGTAGAGTCTTTCTTGGGGGATCAGGAAAGAAATCTTTTTCCCCACTGGAGCAAATTAAACCATGCTTTATTGGGTTTTTTAGCCTTCCTCTGGATCAACTGTGGGTACATAATGTGTATATGGTGGTTTAAAATTTGATTTTTTTCTATTGGATAAACTAGATGGACGTGTGCTTTTTTCAACCTAACTATGTGTAAATAGCAACAAACAGATCCATGCCTGGAAAAATACAAAGAGCAAGTGAGGATAGTGAGTGACACCTGACTAGGGGTGAGACAAACTGCCCAGGGTTTGGAGAACTTCAAAAGGAATTTGGATGCCAAACCTGAACCCTATCAAAATCAATGGAAGCTGAGTCTTTGCACTTGAAAATGCCCATTTCCTAGGCCAATTGCCAAAGAGAAGTACATTTCATTCAGCTGGGAACAAGTTGGGAGCAGTGATTTTTTTTTAAAGCATTAACATATGCAAAGGAAAAAGGTGTGTTCAATTTCCTCAAAATTACATTTCCATGCTAGGTTCTTAATAAAAGCACACAAAGGACCCCAAAGGTCTCCATAAAATGCATAGCAGTACCCCTATGCATTCCCCCAAAAAAGTAAGGTGCAACTAAGATCAAATACACAGTGTTTGATGAATCCTTTATTAGTAAAAATCCCTGGATGTACATCCACCATCAATTACATCATCCAGGGATGTAGATCCAGATCAATCATGATGGCTGTGTGGGAGACAGCTATTATAAAGGAAGGGGGTCTCCTTGGTGACACCATTGATCATATATAGATATGACCGTATTTTACTGTCTACACCATTTTGCTTACATGGTCAAGGATTCCTGACCATGTAAGTGAATGAGGCCAGTGACATCACTGGTTGTGAACTACTTGGCAGTGCTTCCGCCTATCAGCATCCTTAATAACCATTAACAGGAGGGAAGGAAGCTGCCACGGATAATAGTGGAAATAAAATTACTTTTATACATGATGTTCAGCTCCGGTCAAATGGGTAAACGTGTTTGAATTGTACCTCCACCACTTCATCACCACTCTTCACCATTCAGCACTTTTAGGAATGTCAGATGCCAGTGTGTCGTGGCAAGTGCGGTTGTTTCCTCTCTGACCCCTACATCACTGCAGAACTTGAGCAGTGATGTAGGTGGTTGAGGAAAGGTACATGTGCATTGGGAGGGAAGTGGCATCTGACCCTCCTGAAAGTGTTGAATGCCAAAGAGGTATTCAGAGTCTGCAGCATTTAGACATGTGTACTGCCAAAAAATGTGTTCGTTTTCATTTTATGCATTTTTTTTTCATTTTTCATGTCATTCGTTATGAACGCAATTTGTAAATTTGTAAATTCGAAAATTTGTATATTCATAAATTCATAAACCCGAAAATAAGAAAGAAAATATGAACATTTACAAGAATAACTAACTAACTAACTAACTAATAACAACTAACTATGAAATTATAGGTATTCAAATTCCCTTTTTAAAATTTGGCTGTTAGTGAACATAAAGAATTTGAATTTATCAGAAGTTAAGAATTATCCAAAATAACGAATGGCGCATCTAAACAAATGGAACTGGACAAATTAATAATAAATAATAATAATACAAAGTTTTTATTATTATTATTATTATTATTATTGTTATTTTTTATAATTAATTAGTTATGTTCCAGTCGTTTAGATGCGGCATTCGTTATTTTGAATAATTCGTAACTTCGGATAAATTTGTATTCATTACGTTCATTAACACCCAAATTTGAAAGGAAATTCCAATACCTATAATTTAATAGTTAGTAATAGTTAAGTTATTATTAGTTAGATATTTTTTTAGATTCTCAAATATTCGGCTTTTCGAATTTTGAATTCACAAATTTTTTAGTATTCAAATTTACGAATATTCGGAAAAAAAATGTGTTAAATGGGTTTTCATTAATTTGGATATTTCCAAATTAACGGATTTGTTTAAATTTGTTAAAGAATGAATTCGGAACGAAACGATTTGCACATGTCTAGCAGCATTGGAATAGAGAAGAGGTAGGAAAATGGGCCACTTGAGAGGTTACCATATGTTGTCTTCTGGGCTGGGTCTGCTTTTCTATGCAATAAATTTTACATTTTCATTATGAGTAACTCACAATCAGTGGATGGATGAAGAAGAGGAGAAAAATTTATTTTTCAAAATAATAGATTACAAAAATCACCATCTATGTATTGTTAGTATTATGTTAAAGAAAAAAACAGGACTAGTGAAACAACTAAAAAAGCTGCAACTCAAAAGTGAAATACACAACAAACAAGTAAAAAAGCAAAAAGGAAGTTGCGCTATTGCATGAGATAGACAGATTCATGTGATGTGACAGACAAATAATCCTATAATAACACAAATAAATTGATAAAAATCAAAGAAATATGAAAACCCTACAATGATGAACTGGTACTGGGTAATAAAAAAAAACAAATTAAATAACATACTATAAAAATACTATAAAAATCTTTAATCCTGTATCGTGACAAATACAAAAAACTTGTTGAATAAACAAAGGCAAACAGTCCAGAAAATATGTGAATATCGTGAATAAAAAATATAACGTGAGTCTACAAATAAACATATATACTGGAAAAAATGAAAATTATGAATGAATGAAAAATGAAAAAGTCTTTGAGAAAAATAAAAATACTATAAAAGTGAAAAAATCAAGGTGAAAGTCTCTCCAAAGATATCTCCCAACAGGGAGTAAATAATCAAAACACCCTGTGAAGGATCTTCTCAATTCAAAAGGCACTGTGACTCCACCACCATATAGATTAAAGACTTACCAGCTAGACAAGCTATCAGAGCTTGTGGCTAATACCCAGCCAGGGCCTTTAAATCCTCCAACACCTCCAGTGTTTAGTTTAATAAAACCATACATTAAGTTTGCATGCTCATTTTCATCCCATTGTTATATCAATGAATTCTGCAAGTTTTGTGAAAAGCTTCTTTAATGTCATTATTCCTAAAACTATATATGAGAGGGTTGATCAATGGAATCATGACTGTATATGAAAGAGAAAGTACTTTGCTGGAAGTTAATGACTGTCCCCGTGTTGGAACCAAATATGTACAAAGAAGAGATCCAAAAAATATTGACACGACAGTGAGATGGGAGCTGCAAGTGGAGAAGGCTTTTTGTCTTCCAGTGACCGAAGGGATTCTTAAGATAGTGCCGATAATATAACAATATGATGCAATGATGAACAAGAATGGCAAAATAGCCAAAGAAATGGTAATAATAGTAACTTCAATCTGTAGGACATAGGTGTCTGAACAAGAAAGGCTCAACATAGGAGAAAAATCACAGAAAAAATGGTCAATGACATTGGAGCCACAAAATTTTAAATCAGACATTTCAAAAACATATTTTATGATTGCAGAAAAGCTCAGTAACCAAGAAGATATAATTAGTTTTAAGCAAAATAAATAGTTCATAATGGTATTATAGCGTAGAGGGTTGCAAATGGCAAGATATCGGTCATAGGACATCACTGTTAACAGGAGAGTGTCAAATGCCAAAGAGGCACTAAAGAAGTAATACTGAGCAAGGCAGCCTGTAAAAGTGATGATGGTTTGTCGATTCAGCAGCACACTGAGCAAGATCGGACCTATGCTGTTGGCCATGATATTATCTGATAAGGAGAGCTGAGTGAGGAAGATGTACATTGGGGTGTGTAGATTTCTGACCTTAGCCACCATAACTATGAGGAGCAAATTCCAACTTGTTGTAAGGCAGTAAATTATAAAAAAGATAACAAAGAGCAAAATGTTGAGATGATAGAGGTTGTGGAATCCCAGAAGATGAA
Source organism: Lithobates clamitans (assembly GCA_037952925.1). Lineage (NCBI taxonomy): Eukaryota > Metazoa > Chordata > Amphibia > Anura > Ranidae > Lithobates > Lithobates clamitans. Next base: position 27,833 of record JBBGZY010003762.1, read on the forward strand.
TCTCAGTGATTGTGGTGAAATTGTTCTGAAGCATAGCTTAAGATAAGAAGATGCAAGTCTTTGTATAAGATAATATAAGTTTATTTTTAGTTCTTCATAGGAGCAAGTTAGGGTTGTATGTGCTTCCCTTTTACATCTAATGATCAACTGACCCAACTTTAACGATTTTCATTTGACCAAGCTAGATACCTTTTGTCAGACTTTGTAGTTATGTAGCAAAATGTTTTCACTTTATCTGTAAATGTTATGTTTTAACAACGTAAAATTACGATATGGCTTGCATAGAAATTGTATACTGTATGTTTATATTATATTTGCATGCTATAATTTTTTTTTATTTGTTATTCTTTTCCACTAAAGTCCAACAATAAATTTTGCATGACCTGTGAAATTTCCCCTGATTAAATATAAATAAGAAAAGAAGCAGTAAAGCCCTAGTGTCCTAGTTAGGGGAATCTGTTTATAATCCCATAACTCAAAAGCACTCCCTAAAAATGGCACAGCTTAAAGTGATACTAAATTTTCTTTTTATTTTCTTCTAATCACAATCCTTTAAGGTAGTGTACTGTGTGTTCACTTACCTTTTCCTTCATTTTATTTTTTAAATGCTTCTTTTTGGTGTCTGATTTTGTCACTTGCTGTTCTTCTTCTATAAGGTTGCCCTGTCTTTAGAGCCATTCTGCATGCAGTTTACCAGGAGTGTACGCCCCTTCCCTTGGGACTACATCCCTGTGGGGAGACGCTGTCTGTGTTCACAGGCACGGGAGGCACGGGAGCCGCGGGCGTGTCTAAGACGCTGTAGCTCTGCCTCCCATGCCATGTTATTGAAATGAGAATCAGGATCTCAGCAGCACAGCCCCGTCTTTACTCCGCCCCCTTTTTTATAGAAGTGAAAGAGTCTCTAGTCTCCAGTTCGTCGGCTGCAGACTTTCATAGAATGCCAGCAGCAACATCCTAAAAACGCTAATTTATAAAATAAGGTAGATTTAAAAAAAAAATTATATTTACAATTACTGGCATCCTTCTATAGTAATTTTTAATACAATATTGTTAATGTAGGGGCATGCTAGGGAGGCGGGAATGGGCGTGGCTGCTGGGAGGTGTCTGTGCACCGAAGGCTGTAATACACTTTGAGAACAAGGCTCGTTCTCGTCCTTTCAGTCAGCGAAAAAGCGACACTGTGCATGCATGATGCTGCTAAGCATAAAGGGAATTGTAGTTTCCATTAACATATGACGTAGCAGCGGGGGGGCGCTCCAAAAACCGGAAGCTAAGGCAATCGAACATACTGTAAAGGAGGAAGTGCTGAAAATTGTTGTCAATATAACTGGTAAAACAAAAATTTTGCCATAAATAATAAATAGATTCCCGATCTATGCAGCATAAAAATCAGATATATGTAAAAATAAATATAGCTTTACAACCCCTTTAATTGTTCATGATGAAGCGATCTTCTCTTCAAAACACATGGAGCTGTTTGCCACCATGACCTGGTCATATAATTATATCCAGCTTGGGGGGTACATACTAACCTTTTTCTCTAATAACCTATTGTCTTATAACTTTTGTTATTCAGATATTCTCCAGTTTTTGCTTCACACACTTTAACTAGAATATCACTTGCATTGGGTAACTTTTTGTAAGGTCTAGTGCAGTGATGGTGAACCTATGGCACGCGTGCCACCGCTGGCATGTAGAGCCCTCTCTGTGGACACGTAAGCACACACTGACTGGCCATTGCTTTCACATCACCTCCCTCAAAATCCTACATGCGAGCGAGCCTTCATGTCAGCCCCTCTCTGTGCTCTCCCCTCTCAGCGCTCTCCAGCACCCCCCTTCTGGACGCTAAGCGAAGCGAGAGAAGGCCAAACAAAGCAAAAAAGTGTCTTCTCCTCTTCTCCTCTGTCCTGTGCCCAATCCACCCCTGGCAGCCTCCAATCTCCAGGTGAAGACAGACCGGGAGGGAAGAGTGAGTACTCCGCCAAGGCTTTATATTGTCTTTGGGGGGGAAAACAAGGCAACAATCCAGAGCCAAGATGGTAAAGGCTAATAAATCTCTGGTGAAGCGGGCACCAGCGGAGCGGCATACGAGGGCATTGGGGAAGCTGGAGGTGCCAAAACCCGCCATGGGAGCTCAAGAAGAACAAAGCCAAGAAGGCTGCTATGAAGAAGCAGGTGAAGGAGGATGATGTGCTGAAGCTGGGTGCTGGATCAACTTCATCTGACAGCAGAGAGTCAGCCCTGAGGAGACTGCCAAACTTCTGCTGGACTCCTAGTGAGTGTATACAGAAACTTAAAGAGAGTGTGCTGTGATGTCTGGTGGTGAACATGGAACACATCAGAAATCATTGGGCTGTGTCATGATGAGAAGCAGTGATCTGATTATAGCTATGTATTCGGACAATCCTCCAAACACCATATAAAAAGGATAGACAATGTTGTCACACTAAAAAAAATGTGTACACATAACCTACTAGAAATGGTCCGACGTTGATATTTTCTATAGGAAGATTTAAAGCGGAACTTTACCCATAACAACTCGATAAAAAATAATGTTCTTTAGCAAGGAACATACATTCCACATTAATAATTATGCCACCAAAATGAGTGTGTGCTGTAATTTGCCTCTAGCATTGCACCTATTTCTTCTTACCGGAGGCCGCCATTTTGCTGAAGCCCAAAGCCCCAGCAGTAAATCATAAAGTGGAACTAAACCCATTGCTTTACCAGTTTCAAAAAACAGTTGCCTTCCTGGAATGTTGGAAATGCAAACGGTCACATTTTTGATTGTGTCTTCAACCAAACTGTAAAACTATCAAATGGTTGGTGTCATAACTGATCACATGTGCAGCACCATGGCAGTTGCAGTTCAAACAGAAGCAGCTTCCTTGGCACTTATAGGCACTTATTTTATAATGTTTTACATAGCTATACCTGCAAAAGGAGCCAACCTGAAGTGATCTAGCAAGACCTAATTTTCTGACTAAAGTTCCACTTTAAGTGATCCAATGGGTTAGAGTCGTTCACACATTTCAACTTTTGTATTTTTATTTTCTCAGAATAACACTTACTGCAGTTTGTTTTTTCTTTTTTTTTTACTATAATACTTATAATATTCATGCAAAACATTCAAACTTTTTCCCAGCATTCAAAAAGACAAATAATAACACTTACTTTATTAGAAGTGAGGAATGAACAAATCTAGTGTTCCATTTTTTATCAAATTGGAATCCTAAAGTTTTCCTTTAAATTTAAAGGGGGCGTTTATAAATGGAATCAGCATGTATTAAACTATCATGTTGTAGTTTAAATATTAATTGTAATACAGGTTGTAATAAATAAAAACTGTATAATCCACTGTTCTTATAATGCCCCACTGGTGATTCATTCAGTTTAAAGAAGCCCAAAGGATCTTCATAAGACAAGGAATGAGTTCATGCGTCTCCTTTTATACGTAGAACATGCAACTGTACAGTCTAAAGGGAATCAATTACAATTCTCTAATGTTTATAAAAAAATATGGATATAATAATGCTCTATCTATTGGTGATGGTATGTAGTACATATGTTTGTGATGTTATACAATAAATGTTTAAAGCTGAACTCTAGACAATCAGATGAATAAAAATGAAATACGTATAAGACAGTTGTTTTAGCAGCCAAATAATTTGTATTTCTCTCCCTCTGGTTATGAGATCTACAGTATCTCACAAACGTGAGTACACCCCTCACATTTTTGTAAATATTTTATTATACCTTTTTATGTGACAACACTGAAGAAATTATACTTTTCTACAATGTAAATAGTGAGTGTACAGTTTGTATAACAGTGTACATTTGCGGTCCCCTCAAAATAACTCAACACACAGCCATTAATGTCTAAACCGCTAGCAACAGTACACCCCTGAGTGAAAATGTCCAAATTGGGCCCAAAATGTCAATATTTTGTGTGGCCACCATTATTTTCCAGCACTGCCTTAACCCTCTTGGTCATGGAGCTCACCAGAGCTTCACAGGTTGCCACTGGAGTCCTCTTCCACTCCTCCATGATGACATCACAGAGCTGGTGGATGTTAGAGACCTTGAACTCGTCCACCTTCCATTTGAGGATGTCCCTCAGATGCTCAATAGGGTTTATGTCTGGAGACATGCTTGGCCAGTCTCTGGAGACAAGCTTGGCCAGTCCATCACCTTTACCCTCAGCTTCTTTAGCAAGGCAGTGGTTGTCTTGGGTGTGTGTTAGGGGTCATTAGCATGTTGGAATACTGCTCTGCAGCCCAGTCTCCGAAGGGAGGGGATCATATTTTGCTTCAGTATGCCACAGTACATGTTGGCATTCACGGTACCCTCAATGAACTGTAGCTTCCCAGTGCCGGCAGCACTCATGAAGCCCCAGACCATGACACTCCTACCACCATGCTTGACTGTCGGCAAGACACACTTGTCTTTGTACTCCTCACCTGGTTGCCGCTAAAAACGCTTGACACCATCTGAACCAAATACATTTATCTTGGACCACAGGACATGGTTCCAGTAATTCATGTCCTTAGTCTGCTTGTCTTCAGCAAACTGTTTGCGGGCTTTCTTGTGCATCATCTTTAGAAGAGGCTTCCTTCTGGGACCACAGCTATGCAGACCAATTTCATGCAGTGTGCAGCATATGGTCTGAACACTGACAGGCTGACCCCCCACCCCTTCAACCTCTGCAGCAATGCTGGCAGCACTCATACATCTATTTCCCAAAGACAACCTCTTGATATGACACTGAGCATGTGCACTCAACTTCTTTGGTCGACCATGATGAGGCCTGTTCTGAGTGGTACCTGTCCTGTTAAACCACTGTATGGTCTTGGCCACCGTGCTGCAGCTCAGTTTCAGGGTCTTGGCAATCTTCTTATAGCCTAGACCATCTTTATGTAGAGCAACAATTCTTTTTTTTCAGATCCTCAGAGAGTTCTTTGCCATGAGGTGCCATGTTGAACTTCCAGTGACCAGTATAAGAGAGTGAGAGCGATAACACCAAATTTAACACACCTGCTCCCCATCACACCTGAGACCTTGTAATGAGTCACATGATACACCAGGGAGGGAAAATGGCTAATTGGACACAATTTGGACACTTTTACTTAGGGCAAAGGGGGGTTGTGACCATTCCACGTATTGCTACCAAGAGAGCACCGACATGCCTCCATCCCAATAAATATACAAAAAAGTGGGGGGACAGAAGCGGGACTTTGTATGAGGCACGTGGGTGAATATATTGGGTTACATGCTGGATGTTAAGATGTAAATAATGAAGTCAATATAGGTTCCACAAATGGTATTGAAGCGTAGTCATGATATAAAAAGTTTTAATGGCATGTGTATTTGGGCCAGATACAATCGAAGGAGAACACATATAAGATCCTGATAAAAGCATATTTGACAACAATGTATAACAGGCAGAGTTCATGAATTGAGAATACAGTAATAATAACACATATATATGGTACATTACATAGGTGCATCAATAGATCTAAACTCAACGCGTTTCATGGCTTGTAACCAATCGTCAGGAGTCCGATGCCATTTAACTAAATCAGAAACAATAACATACCTATTAATGTGTGAGCAGATGTATGTAAGGGAGATATACTGGAAATGTAATCTTCCGTATACTCACAAGTTGCGCATAGATCGATAGTGATAGTGTGTTCAAATACGATATCAGTCAGGGTCCATAGAGTCTCACCCGGGGTTGAGGCAGAGAGCATACCCCAAAAGGGCCGCCAGCACGGCAGCCAATATGACAGAGGCACCCATGGAGACCGGCAGTCAGGGACATCTGGCAGGGCCATGGAATGTGAATAAGCTAGGGAAAAAAAAGGATGATGATGAGGAAGGGTGTGTAGGTAGATGAGTGAGTGATGATAGGATCGGTGAAAGCAGTGTGGGATAGCCACAGATGTGTAAAGAAAAGCTTGAGTGGATCAAATGTGAGGGTGGTGGGAGGGAATGGATGTGTGTGCGACAGAAGGTCATTGCTGTGATGGATAAGCGTGAGTGACAGAAGGTATGAAAGTTACCTGTGTGGTGAGTGGGCCAGCCGAGCCAGAAGTCCGGATGAGTGACGGGGTCATGGGATGCCCGGCCAAAGGCAGCCATTTAATGCCGCGGACATGAGGTGCGCTCACGCCAACGTCATGCGCTGGCGTGATGACGCGGCAAGGGGAGGGAGGGAAGGGCTGATGTGTGCGGCCGCCCACCGTAGCCTGCAGCGTCTAAGCCCAGAGAGGGGGAAAAACACTAAACGTCCCGTGTGCGGCGGCATAGACGCCGCAGGCGGGATGTAGGAGGCATAACGCCGATGCGCCGAGGCAAGGGCCCGCCCACGTCATAGATGAAAGGGTGATGGGTCCTAGGCTGGGCGCATCGCAACCCCGGGAAATAGACAGGACGGAACCCGGCACATATGGTACATGAGAGACAGATGGATGACAATAATGTAAGGGAAAAAAAAGGGAGAAAAGTCTAAAGTAACTCAAATATGAGTACAAAAGTAATTACGAGAAGCTAGCTCATCTTTGCCTTGAATATAATCAATGTGGCAAAGGAAACAAAAACATATTTGCTCCCTGCATAGGATACATTCTCTATACAGGGAAGTATGAAACATAAAAAGCTTTGGCCCTGAATTTAATCAGTATTTATTTGACCAAAGCTAAACAAAAAAAAAAAAATTAATAAGAAATGAGGTAGAAAAATATAAAGGGTGAAAAAAAGTTAGAGAGCTTTAGCCCTGAATTAAATCAGTTATTTATCTGGCTAAAGAAAAGAACAAAAAAAAGAGGAGTAGAGTAAGAACTTTTGTGTGTGTGTCACCGGCGCAAAAACAAAATCTCCTAATTACTTTACTTGTGATTGCCTTAGCTGCTGCATCCAAAGAAACTTCTCATAGAGATATACTACAGGTGCTGTGTGTGTGGATGCGCTGCTCCCATCTACATACGCTTATATCCTACCTATAAAGTGCAAACTTATTCCATATACAACGTAAGATCATATAAAATCAATACTTTGTGAAAATTTATATCGAAAATTATAAAAGATTATGAAAGTTCAATAATTCGATGATGTGTGTCACATAATAGCAAAGTCTCCCAGTGTTGCATTCAAATCTTCTGTCAATTGCCGTTAATGGCGTGCTCTTGTGTTAATACAATGTGCTAGTGACTTAGTGCTCCACCTCCACCTGTGAGATTGGCCACTCACCAGATATTCCTTTAAAACTACACCTTTGGTTCATTCATGGGGATAACCACTCCACTGAAAGGGAACTTCTTCAACAGATATAATTGGACGTTAATGTTCCTCATGAAACATGAATAAAAACGATCATCGCGCAATACCGTTAATACTGTTTATTATAAAACACAAATAAAAACTGTGCACTCACATTTATGTGTGCCCCCCAGCCGGCACAAAGCTATTCCAACAGTTAGGGACGGGTAGGTATAGCCACCTAGTTCGCCTATGTGTGCTGTGCGACCTCCGTATCTCCCCTCCTGCCCGTTCGCGTCCTCACCAATCCCGTTCGTATTGGATCACGTGGGTTTGTGTTTCCCAGCAGCCTCTACGCGTTTCGCAATTTGCGTCATCAGGAAGCTGCTATTTGGTTGGTTCCTGTTCTATTTGTATTAAACATGGGCGGAAGTGCCCATGCCGCCATCTTAAATATGGGCATTCCCTTACCATGCTCTCTAGTATGACTTCCTCCCACTTGTCGCCATTTTATCTGTGGGCATTAGCCCATTCTTATAGTTGTATGTTGCACATACCCTTTTCTTTGCTCTATCTTATTGTTCCGATCTGGTTCCTAATATGCTGAAAATGTATGGATATATTTACAACTACCCCCTCCCCATCTGTTGGAGAGGCTTTCACATGAAATTAAATCCTTAAATGTAACATTTAAAACATCTTAATACATATTATTACGCATCTATTGTTGCTCGATTTACAATATGGGACAGCAAAAAACTTCCGCATTACTTTATTTTAGAAAAATACCTATACACCCCTACTCTTTATTAAGTTTAGTCATTAACCTATGGTTATTACTTAAAACCATCTTATTACCAAGCGAAGGTATTGTTGACATTAAAACTAAAAAAATAAAAATAAAATTAAAATAAAAATTAAAATTAAAAATAATAATGAAAAATAAAAATAAAAAATAAAAAATAAAAATAAAAATAAATGTGAAAATAAAACTAAAAAAATAAAAATAAAATAAAAATAAAAATAAAAATAAAAATAAAAATAAAAATATAAATAAAAATAAAAATAAAAAATAAAAAATAAAAAATAAAATAAAAATAAAAAATAAAAATAAAAAATAAAAAATAAAATATAAAAAATAAAAAATAAAATAAAAAATAAAAAATAAAAAATAAAAATAAAAATAAAAATAAAAATAAAAATAAAAATAAAATTAAAAATAAAAAATAAAAAATAAATAAAATAAAAATAAAAATGAAAAATTGAAAAAATAATAAATATAATTCTATTCACAGCAATTACATTTCAGTAGTCTTCTAAAAAACAATTTACATCTATTTCCACGTTTAACCCCTGTGGCCTCATCGTGTCCAATCTAAATATCCAGTGGGTTTCATTCTTTGAAACTTCCCTTTTCATGTTGGTGTTTCTCCAATTACGTACTACTCTATCTATTCCATAAAATTTCAAATGTTGGGGGTTTCTATTATGTACCTCTCTAAAATGTTTTGATACGCTGTGGTGTTTGAATCCTTTTTTGATGTTTCTGACATGTTCACCTATTCTTACTGATAGGGCTCTAGTTGTTCTGCCCACGTACTGTAATCCACAACTGCACTCCAGTACATATGTAACATGGGTACTACAGCATGTTATCAACTTATCTATTTTATATGCTTGCTCTTTGGTGTTTGACATAAAACTTGTGATTTTCCTATCATTCTTGTTAGTGGATCTGCAAGCTTTACATTTCTTACATCTAAAAAAACCCTTCTGGTTAAAAAGTGTTGAGAAATCTTTGGGGGGATCTGGCACATTTTTTACTATTTTATCTCTAATCCTTCTTGCTTTTCTATATACGAATGTTGGTTTCCGGGGTAATACCTTACTTAATTGTGGGTCACTGCTGATGATCGACCAATTTTTCTTTATGATATCCTCTAGTTTTTTGTATTGTGTGTTAAATCCCGTGATGAACGGTATGCTATTATCCTGCTTGTGCTCTCTTACTTTGCTACTCAGGATTAATTCCCTGTCCATATTAGCCACTTTTGAACGTGTGTTCTCCAGTACATTTCTTTTATAGCCCTTGTCTATAAACCTGTCTATCAGGATATCTGTCTGTTGTAAATAGTCCTCCATTCGATCACAGTTCCGCCTAATCCTGATGAACTGGCTTTTCGGGATAGCTGCCTTCCACTGAGGGTGGTGGCAACTCCCCATCGGTATGTATCCATTCCGATCCGTTTCTTTAAAATGTGTTCTGGTTCCAAGCTTGTTCTCATTTTTGTATATTTCTAAATCTAAGAAATGACTAAACTTAATAAAGAGTAGGGGTGTATAGGTATTTTTCTAAAATAAAGTAATGCGGAAGTTTTTTGCTGTCCCATATTGTAAATCGAGCAACAATAGATGCGTAATAATATGTATTAAGATGTTTTAAATGTTACATTTAAGGATTTAATTTCATGTGAAAGCCTCTCCAACAGATGGGGAGGGGGTAGTTGTAAATATATCCATACATTTTCAGCATATTAGGAACCAGATCGGAACAATAAGATAGAGCAAAGAAAAGGGTATGTGCAACATACAACTATAAGAATGGGCTAATGCCCACAGATAAAATGGCGACAAGTGGGAGGAAGTCATACTAGAGAGCATGGTAAGGGAATGCCCATATTTAAGATGGCGGCATGGGCACTTCCGCCCATGTTTAATACAAATAGAACAGGAACCAACCAAATAGCAGCTTCCTGATGACGCAAATTGCGAAACGCGTAGAGGCTGCTGGGAAACACAAACCCACGTGATCCAATACGAACGGGATTGGTGAGGACGCGAACGGGCAGGAGGGGAGATACGGAGGTCGCACAGCACACATAGGCGAACTAGGTGGCTATACCTACCCGTCCCTAACTGTTGGAATAGCTTTGTGCCGGCTGGGGGGCACACATAAATGTGAGTGCACAGTTTTTATTTGTGTTTTATAATAAACAGTATTAACGGTATTGCGCGATGATCGTTTTTATTCATGTTTCATGAGGAACATTAAGGTCCAATTATATCTGTTGAAGAAGTTCCCTTTCAGTGGAGTGGTTATCCCCATGAATGAACCAAAGGTGTAGTTTTAAAGGAATATCTGGTGAGTGGCCAATCTCACAGGTGGAGGTGGAGCACTAAGTCACTAGCACATTGTATTAACACAAGAGCACGCCATTAACGGCAATTGACAGAAGATTTGAATGCAACACTGGGAGACTTTGCTATTATGTGACACACATCATCGAATTATTGAACTTTCATAATCTTTTATAATTTTCGATATAAATTTTCACAAAGTATTGATTTTATATGATCTTACGTTGTATATGGAATAAGTTTGCACTTTATAGGTAGGATATAAGCGTATGTAGATGGGAGCAGCGCATCCACACACACAGCACCTGTAGTATATCTCTATGAGAAGTTTCTTTGGATGCAGCAGCTAAGGCAATCACAAGTAAAGTAATTAGGAGATTTTGTTTTTGCGCCGGTGACACACACACACTAGTCTATTTATATTTTTTTATATAATATTTTTTCACGGGCAGCATCACATGGAGGTTTTTTCATTTTTGACCAATCGTAAGTTAAACTTGGATGAACTTTTTCACAATTATAATACCACCACGTCACTTAATTTGGAGCAAAGTTTCAAACAGTTAAAGAATGCTATGGATAAGCAAATTAGAACATGGTGGGATATTCACACATTAGATCAATATAGAGAGGCCAAAATCACCCCCAGAAGACTGAGATGGGATCTAGGCCCTAATGATGGGCTAATAGATGAAAATCTATCTAGAACCTGGTTTGAGTTTTTCAACAGCTGTGAAAACAAACTGTTGGACACTATAATTGAAAGAAGAAGAATCAAGCTAAAAAAGATAGAATCCACCATTGGTACCATTAAGGAGAATATGACACCACATGTAGAAACAAATGAGTATAAAACTAGAGCGGCCAAATTACAAGAATTTTTGACCAAACTTGATAATGAAGTAAAAAGCAAAAAGGTTAAAAAATACCAAAGAGATAAAAAAGACTATTTGGAAGGGAAAGTGTACAGATGGCAGGAGGAGGAAACACCCAGCAATTCTGCAAACACATCCCTGAATGAGGAGGTGATTGCCGAGGAGATGGGTGTAGAAAATAGGACCAAAGGCACACCAGGTACCCCGATCGCCAACTTACCAAGAAGAGAAGCTAGGGCGCCAGCACGTACCCCAAGCATGAGCCAGAAAAAGGTAAACAGTAAAATATCTGAACGAGAAAATCACATTCCAACCGGACCCCCTCACGCACCCCCACCCCCCATGGGACAGTACCCCAGACCCTGGAGGGGAGGGTATAGGGGTAGGGGTAGAGGATATTACAACTACAACCCCAATTACAACCCACATTATGGCCCAGCCATGTGGCAGGGGGAATGGCGGGATTGGAGGGAACCCTACAAACCACCCATGCCAGTGTTTCAAACCAGCAGGGGGGGCTGGAACAGGAACCCCCAGGAATCTGGAGAAAACACAAATCAAAGAGAAAACGAGGCTGTAGAGGGGGAGGCAAAAAGGAAAAGAGAAAATTAGGTGAGGGTATTTTTAACCTAACAGACGTAACTTTCACCCAGGAGGAATTATTAGTATTAGATAGTGGAATCAAATATGCACCCAGCGCAAATTTTAACCAGTTTGAAGCATTTATAGATTTACAAAAATTCATTAGAAAATTAAATCTAAAGAAACATTTTTTAGAAAAAGGAGAACCCCAACACCAACCAATGGAGACAGGATACAAGCATAGCAATTTGAGGAACAAATCCACGTTCAACCCCAGGTCCAATACTAACCAACACATAGAAGTGTTCAAAAGGATAGTTGAGAAAGAGATCAAAAATATTAAACCACCAAAACAAAACAAAAATAGAATATGGCAGGGAATAAAAAAACTGGAAAAAAGGAAGAACATAGTGATACGCCCAGCCGATAAGGGGGGAGGGATAGTGATCCTAAAAAAGGAGGATTACTATGAGGAGTTGGGGAGACTGGTTAATGATCTAAGTACATACCAACCCCTCAAAAAGAATCCCAATAGAGAGCTAAAGAAAAAACTAAAAGAATACCTGAATAAGGGCATAGCAGACAAAATCCTAAACAAGAAGGAAGGGAAATATCTGCTGACAGAAGCACCAAGAATACCAGTAATATACCAAGTCCCAAAAATACACAAAAATAAAACCAAGCCACCAGGAAGGCCAATAATCAGTGGCATTGAATCGGTGCACTCTAGGTTGGGGGAGTACTTAGATGTGTTCCTTCAACCTATAGCAGGAGAGGGAAAAGCATTTCTTAAAGATAGTAAAGATGTTATTAACAATCTAAAGGATGTGAATGTAGACAGCTCCACGCTACTGGTAACATTGGATGTGGAGTCGTTGTACACTAACATCAAGCAGACAGATGCCCTGGCAGCAGTAGCATGGGGAATGAAAAACCTATCAGATTTGCAATTAAAACAAAGAAAGTTCATCCTAGAAGGATTAAGAATGGCCATGGGGAACAATTTTTTCTGGCACAACCATAAATATTACAGGCAAATTAAAGGAGTAGGAATGGGCAACAAGTATGCACCGAGTGTGGCCAACATCTTCCTAAGTAAGTGGGAGGAGGAAGACATTTACGGAAGATGCTGGCCACATTTGCTGTTATACAAACGCTACATTGATGATATTTTGATAATATGGAAGGGGAGCCGAGAACAGCTGGAGGAGTTTATCCAATTTATTAGCGGCAACAAGTATGGGATTAAATTCACTGCTACAGTACACCAACAGGAAATTAATTTCTTAGATTTAGAAATATACAAAAATGAGAACAAGCTTGGAACCAGAACACATTTTAAAGAAACGGATCGGAATGGATACATACCGATGGGGAGTTGCCACCACCCTCAGTGGAAGGCAGCTATCCCGAAAAGCCAGTTCATCAGGATTAGGCGGAACTGTGATCGAATGGAGGACTATTTACAACAGACAGATATCCTGATAGACAGGTTTATAGACAAGGGCTATAAAAGAAATGTACTGGAGAACACACGTTCAAAAGTGGCTAATATGGACAGGGAATTAATCCTGAGTAGCAAAGTAAGAGAGCACAAGCAGGATAATAGCATACCGTTCATCACGGGATTTAACACACAATACAAAAAACTAGAGGATATCATAAAGAAAAATTGGTCGATCATCAGCAGTGACCCACAATTAAGTAAGGTATTACCCCGGAAACCAACATTCGTATATAGAAAAGCAAGAAGGATTAGAGATAAAATAGTAAAAAATGTGCCAGATCCCCCCAAAGATTTCTCAACACTTTTTAACCAGAAGGGTTTTTTTAGATGTAAGAAATGTAAAGCTTGCAGATCCACTAACAAGAATGATAGGAAAATCACAAGTTTTATGTCAAACACCAAAGAGCAAGCATATAAAATAGATAAGTTGATAACATGCTGTAGTACCCATGTTACATATGTACTGGAGTGCAGTTGTGGATTATAGTACGTGGGCAGAACAACTAGAGCCCTATCAGTAAGAATAGGTGAACATGTCAGAAACATCAAAAAAGGATTCAAACACCACAGCGTATCAAAACATTTTAGAGAGGTACATAATAGAAACCCCCAACATTTGAAATTTTATGGAATAGATAGAGTAGTACGTAATTGGAGAAACACCAACATGAAAAGGGAAGTTTCAAAGAATGAAACCCACTGGATATTTAGATTGGACACGATGAGGCCACAGGGGTTAAACGTGGAAATAGATGTAAATTGTTTTTTAGAAGACTACTGAAATGTAATTGCTGTGAATAGAATTATATTTATTATTTTTTCAATTTTTCATTTTTATTTTTATTTTATTTATTTTTTATTTTTTATTTTTAATTTTATTTTTATTTTTATTTTTATTTTTATTTTTATTTTTTATTTTTTATTTTTTATTTTATTTTTTATTTTTTATTTTTTATATTTTATTTTTTATTTTTTATTTTTATTTTTTATTTTTATTTTATTTTTTATTTTTTATTTTTTATTTTTATTTTTATTTTTATTTTAATTTTAATTTTAATTTTAATTTTATTTTTATTTTCACATTTATTTTTATTTTTATTTTTTATTTTTTATTTTTATTTTTCATTATTATTTTTAATTTTAATTTTAATTTTAATTTTATTTTTATTTTTTTAGTTTTAATGTCAACAATACCTTCGCTTGGTAATAAGATGGTTTTAAGTAATAACCATAGGTTAATGACTAAACTTAATAAAGAGTAGGGGTGTATAGGTATTTTTCTAAAATAAAGTAATGCGGAAGTTTTTTGCTGTCCCATATTGTAAATCGAGCAACAATAGATGCGTAATAATATGTATTAAGATGTTTTAAATGTTACATTTAAGGATTTAATTTCATGTGAAAGCCTCTCCAACAGATGGGGAGGGGGTAGTTGTAAATATATCCATACATTTTCAGCATATTAGGAACCAGATCGGAACAATAAGATAGAGCAAAGAAAAGGGTATGTGCAACATACAACTATAAGAATGGGCTAATGCCCACAGATAAAATGGCGACAAGTGGGAGGAAGTCATACTAGAGAGCATGGTAAGGGAATGCCCATATTTAAGATGGCGGCATGGGCACTTCCGCCCATGTTTAATACAAATAGAACAGGAACCAACCAAATAGCAGCTTCCTGATGACGCAAATTGCGAAACGCGTAGAGGCTGCTGGGAAACACAAACCCACGTGATCCAATACGAACGGGATTGGTGAGGACGCGAACGGGCAGGAGGGGAGATACGGAGGTCGCACAGCACACATAGGCGAACTAGGTGGCTATACCTACCCGTCCCTAACTGTTGGAATAGCTTTGTGCCGGCTGGGGGGCACACATAAATGTGAGTGCACAGTTTTTATTTGTGTTTTATAATAAACAGTATTAACGGTATTGCGCGATGATCGTTTTTATTCATGTTTCATGAGGAACATTAAGGTCCAATTATATCTGTTGAAGAAGTTCCCTTTCAGTGGAGTGGTTATCCCCATGAATGAACCAAAGGTGTAGTTTTAAAGGAATATCTGGTGAGTGGCCAATCTCACAGGTGGAGGTGGAGCACTAAGTCACTAGCACATTGTATTAACACAAGAGCACGCCATTAACGGCAATTGACAGAAGATTTGAATGCAACACTGGGAGACTTTGCTATTATGTGACACACATCATCGAATTATTGAACTTTCATAATCTTTTATAATTTTCGATATAAATTTTCACAAAGTATTGATTTTATATGATCTTACGTTGTATATGGAATAAGTTTGCACTTTATAGGTAGGATATAAGCGTATGTAGATGGGAGCAGCGCATCCACACACACAGCACCTGTAGTATATCTCTATGAGAAGTTTCTTTGGATGCAGCAGCTAAGGCAATCACAAGTAAAGTAATTAGGAGATTTTGTTTTTGCGCCGGTGACACACACACACTAGTCTATTTATATTTTTTTATATAATATTTTTTCACGGGCAGCATCACATGGAGGTTTTTTCATTTTTGACCAATCGTAAGTTAAACTTGGATGAACTTTTTCACAATTATAATACCACCACGTCACTTAATTTGGAGCAAAGTTTCAAACAGTTAAAGAATGCTATGGATAAGCAAATTAGAACATGGTGGGATATTCACACATTAGATCAATATAGAGAGGCCAAAATCACCCCCAGAAGACTGAGATGGGATCTAGGCCCTAATGATGGGCTAATAGATGAAAATCTATCTAGAACCTGGTTTGAGTTTTTCAACAGCTGTGAAAACAAACTGTTGGACACTATAATTGAAAGAAGAAGAATCAAGCTAAAAAAGATAGAATCCACCATTGGTACCATTAAGGAGAATATGACACCACATGTAGAAACAAATGAGTATAAAACTAGAGCGGCCAAATTACAAGAATTTTTGACCAAACTTGATAATGAAGTAAAAAGCAAAAAGGTTAAAAAATACCAAAGAGATAAAAAAGACTATTTGGAAGGGAAAGTGTACAGATGGCAGGAGGAGGAAACACCCAGCAATTCTGCAAACACATCCCTGAATGAGGAGGTGATTGCCGAGGAGATGGGTGTAGAAAATAGGACCAAAGGCACACCAGGTACCCCGATCGCCAACTTACCAAGAAGAGAAGCTAGGGCGCCAGCACGTACCCCAAGCATGAGCCAGAAAAAGGTAAACAGTAAAATATCTGAACGAGAAAATCACATTCCAACCGGACCCCCTCACGCACCCCCACCCCCCATGGGACAGTACCCCAGACCCTGGAGGGGAGGGTATAGGGGTAGGGGTAGAGGATATTACAACTACAACCCCAATTACAACCCACATTATGGCCCAGCCATGTGGCAGGGGGAATGGCGGGATTGGAGGGAACCCTACAAACCACCCATGCCAGTGTTTCAAACCAGCAGGGGGGGCTGGAACAGGAACCCCCAGGAATCTGGAGAAAACACAAATCAAAGAGAAAACGAGGCTGTAGAGGGGGAGGCAAAAAGGAAAAGAGAAAATTAGGTGAGGGTATTTTTAACCTAACAGACGTAACTTTCACCCAGGAGGAATTATTAGTATTAGATAGTGGAATCAAATATGCACCCAGCGCAAATTTTAACCAGTTTGAAGCATTTATAGATTTACAAAAATTCATTAGAAAATTAAATCTAAAGAAACATTTTTTAGAAAAAGGAGAACCCCAACACCAACCAATGGAGACAGGATACAAGCATAGCAATTTGAGGAACAAATCCACGTTCAACCCCAGGTCCAATACTAACCAACACATAGAAGTGTTCAAAAGGATAGTTGAGAAAGAGATCAAAAATATTAAACCACCAAAACAAAACAAAAATAGAATATGGCAGGGAATAAAAAAACTGGAAAAAAGGAAGAACATAGTGATACGCCCAGCCGATAAGGGGGGAGGGATAGTGATCCTAAAAAAGGAGGATTACTATGAGGAGTTGGGGAGACTGGTTAATGATCTAAGTACATACCAACCCCTCAAAAAGAATCCCAATAGAGAGCTAAAGAAAAAACTAAAAGAATACCTGAATAAGGGCATAGCAGACAAAATCCTAAACAAGAAGGAAGGGAAATATCTGCTGACAGAAGCACCAAGAATACCAGTAATATACCAAGTCCCAAAAATACACAAAAATAAAACCAAGCCACCAGGAAGGCCAATAATCAGTGGCATTGAATCGGTGCACTCTAGGTTGGGGGAGTACTTAGATGTGTTCCTTCAACCTATAGCAGGAGAGGGAAAAGCATTTCTTAAAGATAGTAAAGATGTTATTAACAATCTAAAGGATGTGAATGTAGACAGCTCCACGCTACTGGTAACATTGGATGTGGAGTCGTTGTACACTAACATCAAGCAGACAGATGCCCTGGCAGCAGTAGCATGGGGAATGAAAAACCTATCAGATTTGCAATTAAAACAAAGAAAGTTCATCCTAGAAGGATTAGGAATGGCCATGGGGAACAATTTTTTCTGGCACAACCATAAATATTACAGGCAAATTAAAGGAGTAGGAATGGGCAACAAGTATGCACCGAGTGTGGCCAACATCTTCCTAAGTAAGTGGGAGGAGGAAGACATTTATGGAAGATGCTGGCCACATTTGCTGTTATACAAACGCTACATTGATGATATTTTGATAATATGGAAGGGGAGCCGAGAACAGCTGGAGGAGTTTATCCAATTTATTAGCGGCAACAAGTATGGGATTAAATTCACTGCTACAGTACACCAACAGGAAATTAATTTCTTAGATTTAGAAATATACAAAAATGAGAACAAGCTTGGAACCAGAACACATTTTAAAGAAACGGATCGGAATGGATACATACCGATGGGGAGTTGCCACCACCCTCAGTGGAAGGCAGCTATCCCGAAAAGCCAGTTCATCAGGATTAGGCGGAACTGTGATCGAATGGAGGACTATTTACAACAGACAGATATCCTGATAGACAGGTTTATAGACAAGGGCTATAAAAGAAATGTACTGGAGAACACACGTTCAAAAGTGGCTAATATGGACAGGGAATTAATCCTGAGTAGCAAAGTAAGAGAGCACAAGCAGGATAATAGCATACCGTTCATCACGGGATTTAACACACAATACAAAAAACTAGAGGATATCATAAAGAAAAATTGGTCGATCATCAGCAGTGACCCACAATTAAGTAAGGTATTACCCCGGAAACCAACATTCGTATATAGAAAAGCAAGAAGGATTAGAGATAAAATAGTAAAAAATGTGCCAGATCCCCCCAAAGATTTCTCAACACTTTTTAACCAGAAGGGTTTTTTTAGATGTAAGAAATGTAAAGCTTGCAGATCCACTAACAAGAATGATAGGAAAATCACAAGTTTTATGTCAAACACCAAAGAGCAAGCATATAAAATAGATAAGTTGATAACATGCTGTAGTACCCATGTTACATATGTACTGGAGTGCAGTTGTGGATTATAGTACGTGGGCAGAACAACTAGAGCCCTATCAGTAAGAATAGGTGAACATGTCAGAAACATCAAAAAAGGATTCAAACACCACAGCGTATCAAAACATTTTAGAGAGGTACATAATAGAAACCCCCAACATTTGAAATTTTATGGAATAGATAGAGTAGTATGTAATTGGAGAAACACCAACATGAAAAGGGAAGTTTCAAAGAATGAAACCCACTGGATATTTAGATTGGACACGATGAGGCCACAGGGGTTAAACGTGGAAATAGATGTAAATTGTTTTTTAGAAGACTACTGAAATGTAATTGCTGTGAATAGAATTATATTTATTATTTTTTCAATTTTTCATTTTTATTTTTATTTTATTTATTTTTTATTTTTTATTTTTAATTTTATTTTTATTTTTATTTTTATTTTTATTTTTATTTTTATTTTTTATTTTTTATTTTTTATTTTATTTTTTATTTTTTATTTTTTATATTTTATTTTTTATTTTTTATTTTTATTTTTTATTTTTATTTTATTTTTTATTTTTTATTTTTTATTTTTATTTTTATTTTTATTTTTATTTTTATTTTAATTTTAATTTTATTTTTATTTTCACATTTATTTTTATTTTTATTTTTTATTTTTTATTTTTATTTTTCATTATTATTTTTAATTTTAATTTTAATTTTAATTTTATTTTTATTTTTTTAGTTTTAATGTCAACAATACCTTCGCTTGGTAATAAGATGGTTTTAAGTAATAACCATAGGTTAATGACTAAACTTAATAAAGAGTAGGGGTGTATAGGTATTTTTCTAAAATAAAGTAATGCGGAAGTTTTTTGCTGTCCCATATTGTAAATCGAGCAACAATAGATGCGTAATAATATGTATTAAGATGTTTTAAATGTTACATTTAAGGATTTAATTTCATGTGAAAGCCTCTCCAACAGATGGGGAGGGGGTAGTTGTAAATATATCCATACATTTTCAGCATATTAGGAACCAGATCGGAACAATAAGATAGAGCAAAGAAAAGGGTATGTGCAACATACAACTATAAGAATGGGCTAATGCCCACAGATAAAATGGCGACAAGTGGGAGGAAGTCATACTAGAGAGCATGGTAAGGGAATGCCCATATTTAAGATGGCGGCATGGGCACTTCCGCCCATGTTTAATACAAATAGAACAGGAACCAACCAAATAGCAGCTTCCTGATGACGCAAATTGCGAAACGCGTAGAGGCTGCTGGGAAACACAAACCCACGTGATCCAATACGAACGGGATTGGTGAGGACGCGAACGGGCAGGAGGGGAGATACGGAGGTCGCACAGCACACATAGGCGAACTAGGTGGCTATACCTACCCGTCCCTAACTGTTGGAATAGCTTTGTGCCGGCTGGGGGGCACACATAAATGTGAGTGCACAGTTTTTATTTGTGTTTTATAATAAACAGTATTAACGGTATTGCGCGATGATCGTTTTTATTCATGTTTCATGAGGAACATTAAGGTCCAATTATATCTGTTGAAGAAGTTCCCTTTCAGTGGAGTGGTTATCCCCATGAATGAACCAAAGGTGTAGTTTTAAAGGAATATCTGGTGAGTGGCCAATCTCACAGGTGGAGGTGGAGCACTAAGTCACTAGCACATTGTATTAACACAAGAGCACGCCATTAACGGCAATTGACAGAAGATTTGAATGCAACACTGGGAGACTTTGCTATTATGTGACACACATCATCGAATTATTGAACTTTCATAATCTTTTATAATTTTCGATATAAATTTTCACAAAGTATTGATTTTATATGATCTTACGTTGTATATGGAATAAGTTTGCACTTTATAGGTAGGATATAAGCGTATGTAGATGGGAGCAGCGCATCCACACACACAGCACCTGTAGTATATCTCTATGAGAAGTTTCTTTGGATGCAGCAGCTAAGGCAATCACAAGTAAAGTAATTAGGAGATTTTGTTTTTGCGCCGGTGACACACACACACTAGTCTATTTATATTTTTTTATATAATATTTTTTCACGGGCAGCATCACATGGAGGTTTTTTCATTTTTGACCAATCGTAAGTTAAACTTGGATGAACTTTTTCACAATTATAATACCACCACGTCACTTAATTTGGAGCAAAGTTTCAAACAGTTAAAGAATGCTATGGATAAGCAAATTAGAACATGGTGGGATATTCACACATTAGATCAATATAGAGAGGCCAAAATCACCCCCAGAAGACTGAGATGGGATCTAGGCCCTAATGATGGGCTAATAGATGAAAATCTATCTAGAACCTGGTTTGAGTTTTTCAACAGCTGTGAAAACAAACTGTTGGACACTATAATTGAAAGAAGAAGAATCAAGCTAAAAAAGATAGAATCCACCATTGGTACCATTAAGGAGAATATGACACCACATGTAGAAACAAATGAGTATAAAACTAGAGCGGCCAAATTACAAGAATTTTTGACCAAACTTGATAATGAAGTAAAAAGCAAAAAGGTTAAAAAATACCAAAGAGATAAAAAAGACTATTTGGAAGGGAAAGTGTACAGATGGCAGGAGGAGGAAACACCCAGCAATTCTGCAAACACATCCCTGAATGAGGAGGTGATTGCCGAGGAGATGGGTGTAGAAAATAGGACCAAAGGCACACCAGGTACCCCGATCGCCAACTTACCAAGAAGAGAAGCTAGGGCGCCAGCACGTACCCCAAGCATGAGCCAGAAAAAGGTAAACAGTAAAATATCTGAACGAGAAAATCACATTCCAACCGGACCCCCTCACGCACCCCCACCCCCCATGGGACAGTACCCCAGACCCTGGAGGGGAGGGTATAGGGGTAGGGGTAGAGGATATTACAACTACAACCCCAATTACAACCCACATTATGGCCCAGCCATGTGGCAGGGGGAATGGCGGGATTGGAGGGAACCCTACAAACCACCCATGCCAGTGTTTCAAACCAGCAGGGGGGGCTGGAACAGGAACCCCCAGGAATCTGGAGAAAACACAAATCAAAGAGAAAACGAGGCTGTAGAGGGGGAGGCAAAAAGGAAAAGAGAAAATTAGGTGAGGGTATTTTTAACCTAACAGACGTAACTTTCACCCAGGAGGAATTATTAGTATTAGATAGTGGAATCAAATATGCACCCAGCGCAAATTTTAACCAGTTTGAAGCATTTATAGATTTACAAAAATTCATTAGAAAATTAAATCTAAAGAAACATTTTTTAGAAAAAGGAGAACCCCAACACCAACCAATGGAGACAGGATACAAGCATAGCAATTTGAGGAACAAATCCACGTTCAACCCCAGGTCCAATACTAACCAACACATAGAAGTGTTCAAAAGGATAGTTGAGAAAGAGATCAAAAATATTAAACCACCAAAACAAAACAAAAATAGAATATGGCAGGGAATAAAAAAACTGGAAAAAAGGAAGAACATAGTGATACGCCCAGCCGATAAGGGGGGAGGGATAGTGATCCTAAAAAAGGAGGATTACTATGAGGAGTTGGGGAGACTGGTTAATGATCTAAGTACATACCAACCCCTCAAAAAGAATCCCAATAGAGAGCTAAAGAAAAAACTAAAAGAATACCTGAATAAGGGCATAGCAGACAAAATCCTAAACAAGAAGGAAGGGAAATATCTGCTGACAGAAGCACCAAGAATACCAGTAATATACCAAGTCCCAAAAATACACAAAAATAAAACCAAGCCACCAGGAAGGCCAATAATCAGTGGCATTGAATCGGTGCACTCTAGGTTGGGGGAGTACTTAGATGTGTTCCTTCAACCTATAGCAGGAGAGGGAAAAGCATTTCTTAAAGATAGTAAAGATGTTATTAACAATCTAAAGGATGTGAATGTAGACAGCTCCACGCTACTGGTAACATTGGATGTGGAGTCGTTGTACACTAACATCAAGCAGACAGATGCCCTGGCAGCAGTAGCATGGGGAATGAAAAACCTATCAGATTTGCAATTAAAACAAAGAAAGTTCATCCTAGAAGGATTAGGAATGGCCATGGGGAACAATTTTTTCTGGCACAACCATAAATATTACAGGCAAATTAAAGGAGTAGGAATGGGCAACAAGTATGCACCGAGTGTGGCCAACATCTTCCTAAGTAAGTGGGAGGAGGAAGACATTTATGGAAGATGCTGGCCACATTTGCTGTTATACAAACGCTACATTGATGATATTTTGATAATATGGAAGGGGAGCCGAGAACAGCTGGAGGAGTTTATCCAATTTATTAGCGGCAACAAGTATGGGATTAAATTCACTGCTACAGTACACCAACAGGAAATTAATTTCTTAGATTTAGAAATATACAAAAATGAGAACAAGCTTGGAACCAGAACACATTTTAAAGAAACGGATCGGAATGGATACATACCGATGGGGAGTTGCCACCACCCTCAGTGGAAGGCAGCTATCCCGAAAAGCCAGTTCATCAGGATTAGGCGGAACTGTGATCGAATGGAGGACTATTTACAACAGACAGATATCCTGATAGACAGGTTTATAGACAAGGGCTATAAAAGAAATGTACTGGAGAACACACGTTCAAAAGTGGCTAATATGGACAGGGAATTAATCCTGAGTAGCAAAGTAAGAGAGCACAAGCAGGATAATAGCATACCGTTCATCACGGGATTTAACACACAATACAAAAAACTAGAGGATATCATAAAGAAAAATTGGTCGATCATCAGCAGTGACCCACAATTAAGTAAGGTATTACCCCGGAAACCAACATTCGTATATAGAAAAGCAAGAAGGATTAGAGATAAAATAGTAAAAAATGTGCCAGATCCCCCCCAAAGATTTCTCAACACTTTTTAACCAGAAGGGTTTTTTTAGATGTAAGAAATGTAAAGCTTGCAGATCCACTAACAAGAATGATAGGAAAATCACAAGTTTTATGTCAAACACCAAAGAGCAAGCATATAAAATAGATAAGTTGATAACATGCTGTAGTACCCATGTTACATATGTACTGGAGTGCAGTTGTGGATTATAGTACGTGGGCAGAACAACTAGAGCCCTATCAGTAAGAATAGGTGAACATGTCAGAAACATCAAAAAAGGATTCAAACACCACAGCGTATCAAAACATTTTAGAGAGGTACATAATAGAAACCCCCAACATTTGAAATTTTATGGAATAGATAGAGTAGTATGTAATTGGAGAAACACCAACATGAAAAGGGAAGTTTCAAAGAATGAAACCCACTGGATATTTAGATTGGACACGATGAGGCCACAGGGGTTAAACGTGGAAATAGATGTAAATTGTTTTTTAGAAGACTACTGAAATGTAATTGCTGTGAATAGAATTATATTTATTATTTTTTCAATTTTTCATTTTTATTTTTATTTTATTTATTTTTTATTTTTTATTTTTAATTTTATTTTTATTTTTATTTTTATTTTTATTTTTATTTTTTATTTTTTATTTTTTATTTTATTTTTTATTTTTTATTTTTTATATTTTATTTTTTATTTTTTATTTTTATTTTTTATTTTTATTTTATTTTTTATTTTTTATTTTTTATTTTTATTTTTATTTTATTTTTATTTTTATTTTAATTTTAATTTTATTTTTATTTTCACATTTATTTTTATTTTTATTTTTTATTTTTTATTTTTATTTTTCATTATTATTTTTAATTTTAATTTTAATTTTAATTTTATTTTTATTTTTTTAGTTTTAATGTCAACAATACCTTCGCTTGGTAATAAGATGGTTTTAAGTAATAACCATAGGTTAATGACTAAACTTAATAAAGAGTAGGGGTGTATAGGTATTTTTCTAAAATAAAGTAATGCGGAAGTTTTTTGCTGTCCCATATTGTAAATCGAGCAACAATAGATGCGTAATAATATGTATTAAGATGTTTTAAATGTTACATTTAAGGATTTAATTTCATGTGAAAGCCTCTCCAACAGATGGGGAGGGGGTAGTTGTAAATATATCCATACATTTTCAGCATATTAGGAACCAGATCGGAACAATAAGATAGAGCAAAGAAAAGGGTATGTGCAACATACAAC
>JBBGZY010003763.1:0-32155 GCA_037952925.1 Lithobates clamitans
CGGTTGGGGGGGGAGTTGGTCAGTGATGGTCTCAGTGGTGGTCTCGGTGGGGGGGTTGGTCAGTGGTGGTCTCAGTGGGGGTTGGTCAGTGATGGTCTTGGTGGGGGGGGTTGGTCAGTGATGGTCTCGGTGGGGGGGGGTTGGTCAGTGATGGTCTCGGTGGGGGGGGTTGGTCAGTGATGGTCTCGGTGGGGGGGGTTGGTCAGTGATGGTCTCGGTTGGGGGGGAGTTGATCAGTGATGGTCTCGGTTGGGGGGGAGTTGATCAGTGATGGTCTCGGTGGGGGGGGGAGTTGGTCAGTGATGGTCTCGGTGGGGGGGGGTTGGTCAGTGATGGTCTCGGTGGGGGGGGAGTTGGTCAGTGATGGTCTCAGTGGTGGTCTCGGTGGGGGGGGTTGGTCAGTGGTGGTCTCAGTGGGGGTTGGTCAGTGATGGTCTCGGTGGGGGGGGTTGGTCAGTGATGGTCTCGGTGGGGGGGTTGGTCAGTGATGGTCTCGGTGGGGGGGGTTGGTCAGTGATGGTCTCGGTGGGGGGGGTTGGTCAGTGATGGTCTCAGGGTGGGGGGGGAGTTGGTCAGTGATGGTCTCGGTGGGGGGGGTTGGTCAGTGATGGTCTCGGTGGGGGGGGGAGTTGGTCAGTGATGGTCTCGGGGGGGGGGGGGGTTGGGAGTTGGTCAGTGATGGTCTCGGGGGGGGGGGGGGGAGTTGGGGAGTTGGTCAGTGATGGTCTCGGTTGGGGGGGAGTTGATCAATGATGGTCTCGGTGGGGGGGGAGTTGGTCAGTGATGGTCTCGGTTGGGGGGGAGTTGCAGTGATGGTCTCGGTTGGGGGGGAGTTGCAGTGATGGTCTCGGTGGGGGGGAGGTGGTCAGTGATGGTCTCGGTGGGGGGGAGGTGGTCAGTGATGGTCTCGGTGGGGGGGGTGGTCAGTGATGGTCTCGTGAGGGGGGGGAGTTGGTCAGTGATGGTCTCGGTGGGGGGGGTTGGTCAGTGATGGTCTCGGTGGGGGGGGGGAGTTGGTCAGTGATGGTCTCGGTGGGGGGGAGTTGGTCAGTGATGGTCTCGGTTGGGGGGGAGTTGCAGTGATGGTCTCGGTTGGGGGGGAGTTGCAGTGATGGTCTCGGTTGGGGGGGAGTTGCAGTGATGGTCTCGGTGGGGGGGAGGTGGTCAGTGATGGTCTCGGTGGGGGGGAGGTGGTCAGTGATGGTCTCGGTGGGGGGGGAGGTGGTCAGTGATGGTCTCGTGGGGGGGGGTTGGTCAGTGATGGTCTTGGTGGGGGGGGGGGGGTTGGTCAGTGATGGTCTCGGTGGGGGGGTTGGTCAGTGATGGTCTCGGTGGGGGGGTTGGTCAGTGATGGTCTTGGTGGGGGGGGTTTGTCAGTGACGGTCTTGGTGGGGGGTGTCAGGAAAGGTTTCACCTTCTGGGGGTACTGTGGCTCCCAGACCTATGGGCTGCAGTTCCGGTGTCCACCAGTGGGTGGATCTCTGCAGTCAGGAGCCGACATCTCCTGTAATCAGTCATCACCTGATGTCGATTGCAGGAAGTTTTTTTAAACCTGGTGATCACTTATACACATTGCCTTGGTATCGTTTCCTTGTGCCCTGACCTGTGTTTGCTAATCCTGTATCCCTGTATCCCTTCCTGGACCCTGCATCCCTTGCTGTTCCTGGACCCTGCATCCCTTCCTGGACCCTGCATCCCTTTCTGGACCCTGTATCCATTACATTCCTGGACCCTGCATCCCTTCCTGGACCCTGTATCCATTACATTCCTGGACCCTGCATCCCTTCCTGGACCCTGCATCCCTTCCTGGACCCTGCATCCATTACATTCCTGGACCCTGCATCCCTTCCTGAACCCTGCATCGCTTCCTGGACCCTGCATCCCTTCCTGGACCCTGCATCCCTTTCTGGACCCTGCATCCCTTCCTGAACCCTGCATCCCTTCCTGGACCCTGCATCCCTTCCTGGACCCTGCATCCCTTCCTGGACCCTGCATCCCTTCCTGGACCCTGCATCCCTTCCTGGACCCTGCATCCCTTTCTGGACCCTGCATCCCTTCCTGAACCCTGCATCCCTTCCTGGACCCTGCATCCCTTCCTGGACCCTGCATCCCTTTCTGGACCCTGCATCCCTTCCTGGACCCTGCATCCCTTTCTGGACCCTGTATCCATTACATTCCTGGACCCTGCATCCCTTCCTGGAACCTGCATCCCTTCCTGAACCCTGCATCGCTTCCTGGACCCTGCATCCCTTCCTGGACCCTGTATCCCTTCCTGGACCCTGTATCCATTACATTCCTGGACCCTGCATCCCTTCCTGAACCCTGCATCCCTTCCTGGACCCTGCATCCCTTTCTGGACCCTGCATCCCTTCCTGGACCCTGTATCCATTACATTCCTGGACCCTGCATCCCTTCCTGAACCCTGCATCCCTTCCTGGACCCTGCATCCCTTCCTGGACCCTGCATCCCTTCCTGGACCCTGCATCCCTTTCTGGACCCTGCATCCCTTCCTGGACCCTGCATCCCTTTCTGGACCCTGTATCCATTACATTCCTGGACCCTGCATCCCTTCCTGGAACCTGCATCCCTTCCTGAACCCTGCATCGCTTCCTGGACCCTGCATCCCTTCCTGGACCCTGTATCCCTTCCTGGACCCTGTATCCATTACATTCCTGGACCCTGCATCCCTTCCTGAACCCTGCATCCCTTCCTGGACCCTGCATCCCTTTCTGGACCCTGCATCCCTTCCTGGACCCTGCATCCCTTTCTGGACCCTGCATCCCTTCCTGGACCCTGTATCCCTTCCTGGACCCTGTATCCATTACATTCCTGGACCCTGCATCCCTTCCTGAACCCTGCATCCCTTCCTGGACCCTGCATCCCTTTCTGGACCCTGCATCCCTTCCTGGACCCTGCATCCCTTCCTGGACCCTGTATCCATTACATTCCTGGACCCTGCATCCCTTCCTGAACCCTGCATCCCTTCCTGGACCCTGCATCCCTTTCTGGACCCTGCATCCCTTCCTGGACCCTGTATCCCTTCCTGAACCCTGCATCCCTTCCTGGACCCTGCATCCCTTTCTGGACCCTGCATCCCTTCCTGGACCCTGCATCCCTTTCTGGACCCTGCATCCCTTCCTGGACCCTGTATCCCTTCCTGGACCCTGTATCCATTACATTCCTGGACCCTGCATCCCTTTCTGGACCCTGCATCCCTTCCTGGACCCTGCATCCCTTTCTGGACCCTGCATCCCTTCCTGGACCCTGCATCCCTTCCTGGACCCTGTATCCATTACATTCCTGGACCCTGCATCCCTTCCTGAACCCTGCATCCCTTCCTGACCCTGCATCCCTTTCTGGACCCTGCATCCCTTCCTGGACCCTGTATCCCTTCCTGGACCCTGTATCCATTACATTCCTGGACCCTGCATCCCTTCCTGGACCCTGCATCCCTTCCTGGACCCTGTATCCATTACATTCCTGGACCCTGCATCCCTTCCTGGACCCTGCATCCCTTCCTGTACCCTGTATCCCTTCCTGGACCCTGTATCCCTTCCTGAACCCCTGGCCCTGCAGCCTGATCCATTCCACTTGCTCTCTCTGTCCTTTGTTACCCCTCCCTGTCCTGTCTTGCTCCCAGCTCCATCTGCCTGACCTCCCGTGTAGGACCCTGGCTTGTTACGATCATATTCCACATCTGGATATAGATTTAGTTGTTGTGTCACTGGGGTTGGTTGCTGGTTAGTTTACTATTTGTCATATTGGAGGTGCGTTTACTTTTATTTATTTACTTTTCGCTTACTAAATCCTATTATTTATACTTTACCTGTGTTTGGTCCACTCTATTGCAGTCCACACATTTCTGATCACACCAGTCTATGACAGGTGGTCAGTGGTGGTCTCGGTGGGTGGTAGTCAGTGGTGGTCTCTGTGGGGGTTGGTCAGTGGTGGTCTCAGTGGAGGATGGGGGTAGGTCAGTGATGGTCTCAGTGGGGGTCTCAGTGGGGGATGGGGGTAGGTCAGTGATGGTCTCAGTGGGGGTTGGTCAGTGGTGGTCTCAGTGGGGGATGGGGGTAGGTCAGTGATGGTCTCAGTGGGGGTTGGTCAGTGATGGTCTCGGTGGGGGGGGGGGGTTGGTCAGTGATGGTCTCGGTGGGGGGAGTTGGTCAGTGATGGTCTCGGTGGGGGGGGGGGGGGGGGAGTTGGTCAGTGATGGTCTAGGTGGGGGGGGGGGGGGGGGAGTTGGTCAGTGATGGTCTCGGTGGGGGGGAGTTGGTCAGTGATGGTCTCGGTGGGGGGGTTGGTCAGTGATGGTCTCGTGGGGGGGGAGTTGGTCAGTGATGGTCTCGGAGGGGGGGGGGGAGTTGGTCAGTGATGGTCTCGGTGGGGGGGGGGGGGGGGGGTTGTCAGTGATGGTCTCGTGGGGGGGGTTGGTCAGTGATGGTCTCGTGGGGGGGGTTGGTCAGTGATGGTCTCGTGGGGGGGGTTGGTCAGTGATGGTCTTGGTGGGGGGTGTCAGGAAAGGTTTCACCTACTGGGGGTACTGTGGCTCCCAGACCTATGGGCTGCAGTTCCGGTGTCCACCAGTGGGTGGATCTCTGCAGTCAGGAGCCGACATCTCCTGTAATCAGTCATCACCTGATGCCGATTGCAGGAAGTATATTTAAACCTGGTGATCACTTATACACATTGCCTTGGTATCGTTTCCTTGTGCCCTGACCTGTGTTTGCTAATCCTGTATCCCTTCGTGGACCCTGCATCCCTTGCTGTTCCTGGACCCTGCATCCCTTTCTGGACCCTGCATCCCTTTCTGGACCCTGCATCCCTTCCTGGACCCTGCATCCCTTCCTGGACCCTGCATCCCTTCCTGGACCCTGCATCCCTTCCTGGACCCTGCATCCCTTCCTGAACCCTGCATCCCTTCCTGGACCCTGCATCCATTACATTCCTGGACCCTGCATCCCTTCCTGGACCCTGCATCCCTTCCTGGACCCTGTATCCATTACATTCCTGGATCCTGCATCCCTTCCTGGACCCTGCATCCCTTCCTGAACCCTGTATCCATTACATTCCTGGACCCTGCATCCCTTCCTGGACCCTGCATCCCTTCCTGGGACCCTGTATCCATTACATTCCTGGACCCTGCATCCCTTCCTGGACCCTGCATCCCTTCCTGAACCCTGTATCCCTTCCTGGACCCTGCATCCCTTCCTGGACCCTGCATCCCTTCCTGGACCCTGCATCCCTTCCTGGACCCTGTATCCATTACATTCCTGGACCCTGCATCCCTTTCTGGACCCTGCATCCCTTCCTGGACCCTTTATCCATTACATTCCTGGACCCTGCATCCCTTCCTGGACCCTGCATCCCTTCCTGGACCCTGTATCCCTTCCTGGACCCTGCATCCCTTCCTGGACCCTGTATCCCTTCCTGAACCCCTGGCCCTGCAGCCTGATCCATTCCACTTGCTCTCTCTGTCCTTTGTTACCCCTCCCTGTCCTGTCTTGCTCCCAGCTCCATCTGCCTGACCTCCCGTGTAGGACCCTGGCTTGTTACGATCATATTCCACATCTGGATATAGATTTAGTTGTTGTGTCACTGGGGTTGGTTGCTGGTTAGTTTACTATTTGTCATATTGGAGGTGCGTTTACTTTTATTTATTTACTTTTCGCTTACTAAATCCTATTATTTATACTTTACCTGTGTTTGGTCCACTCTATTGCAGTCCACACATTTCTGATCACACCAGTCTATGACAGGTGGTCAGTGGTGGTCTCGGTGGGTGGTAGTCAGTGGTGGTCTCTGTGGGGGTTGGTCAGTGGTGGTCTCAGTGGGGGATGGGGGTAGGTCAGTGATGGTCTCAGTGGGGGATGGGGGTAGGTCAGTGATGGTCTCAGTGGGGGTTGGTCAGTGGTGGTCTCAGTGGGGGATGGGGGTTGGTCAGTGGTGGTCTCAGTGGGGGATGGGGGTTGGTCAGTGGTGGTCTCAGTGGGGGTTGCTCAGTGGTGGTCTCAGTGGGGGATGGGGGTTGGTCAGTGGTGGTCTCAGTGGGGGATGGGGGTTGGTCAGTGGTGGTCTCAGTGGGGGATGGGGGTTGGTCAGTGGTGGTCTCAGTGGGGGTTGGTCAGTGGTGGTCTCAGTGGGGGATGGGGGTTGGTCAGTGATGGTCGCGGTGGGGGGTGGTCATGGTGGGGGTAGGTGGTCTCAGTGGGGGTTGGTCAGTGATGGTCTCAGTGGGGGTTGGTCAGTGATGGTCTCTGTGGGGGTTGGTCAGTGATGGTCTCGGTGGGGGTTGGTCAGTGGTGGTCTCGGTGGGGGTTGGTCAGTGGTGGTCTCGGTGGGGGTTGGTCAGTGGTGGTCTCAGTGGGGGTTGGTCCGTGGTGGTCTCGGAGGGGGTTGGTCAGTGGTGGTCTCAGTGGGGGATGGGGGTTGGTCAGTGGTGGTCACAATGGGGGGTGGTCAGTGGTCTTGGTGGGGGATGGGGGGTGGTCAGTGATGGTCTTGGTGGGGGATGGGGGGTGGTCAGTGATGGTCGCAGTGGCGGGTGGTCATGGTGGGGGGTGGGGGTAGGTGGTCTCTCACCTTCTGGTCTCGGTGGATGACGTTGCCGGAATGAAGGAATTTGGTGGATTTTAGCAGTTGGTAGAGGATGAATCTCATGTGAATGTCCTTCAGTAGATTCCCTTTCTTTATGACGGCGTGGAGATCCGTCTCTGTGGGACACAAAACATTCCACACTGTACAATGTATAGGACTGAGAAACTGTGGGAGGGGGGGCGGGGGGACAGGCAGTGAGGGTGGGGGACAGGCAGTGAGGGGGGACAGGCAGTGAGGGTGGGGGGACAGGCAGTGAGGGGGGACAGGCAGTGAGGGTGGGGGGGACAGGCAGTTAGGGGGGGGGGAGGCGGTGGGGGGGGACAGGCAGTTAGGGGGGGGAGGACAGGCAGTGAAGGTGGGGGGGACAGGCAGTGAGGGGGGACAGGCAGTGAGGGTGGGGGGGACAGGCAGTGAGGGTGGGGGGGGACAGGCAGTGAGGGTGGGGGGGACAGGCAGTGAGGGGGGACAGGCAGTGAGGGTGGGGGGGACAGGCAGTGAGGGTGGGGGGACAGGCAGTGAGGGTGGGGGGGACAGGCAGTGAGGGGGGGGGGGGACAGGCAGTGAGGGTGGGGGGACAGGCAGTGAGGGTGGGGGGGACAGGCAGTGAGGGTGGGGGGGACAGGCAGTGAGGGTGGGGGGGGACAGGCAGTGAAGGTGGGGGGGGACAGGCAGTGAGGGTGGGGGGGGACAGGCAGTGAGGGGGGACAGGCAGTGAGGGTGGGGGGGACAGGCAGTGAGGGTGGGGGGGACAGGCAGTGAGGGTGGGGGGGACAGGCAGTGAGGGGGGACAGGACAGGCAGTGAGGGTGGGGGGGGACAGGCAGTGAGGGGGGACAGGCAGTGAGGGTGGGGGGGACAGGCAGTGAGGGGGGGGGGGGCGGTGGGGGGCACAGGCAGTGAGGGTGGGGGGGGGACAGGCAGTGAAGGTGGGGGGGACAGGCAGTGAGGGTGGGGGGGGACAGGCAGTGAGGGTGGGGGGGACAGGCAGTGAGGGGGGACAGGCAGTGAGGGGGGGTAGGCAGTGAGGGGGGGGGTGGCGGAGGACAGGCAGTGAGGGTGGGGGGGGACAGGCAGTGAGGGGGGACAGGCAGTGAGGGTGAGGGGACAGGCAGTGAGGGGGGACAGGCAGTGAGGGTGGGGGGGACAGGCAGTGAGGGTGGGGGGACAGGCAGTGAGGGGGGGGGACAGGTAGTGAGGGGGGGGTAGGCAGTGAGGGGGGACAGGCAGTGAGGGTGGGGGGACAGGCAGTGAGGGGGGACAGGCAGTGAGGGTGGGGGGGACAGGCAGTTAGGGGGGGGAGGCGGTGGGGGAGGACAGGCAGTGAAGGTGGGGGGGACAGGCAGTGAGGGGGGACAGGCAGTGAGGGTGGGGGGGACAGGCAGTGAGGGGGGACAGGCAGTGAGGGGGGACAGGCAGTGAGGGGGGACAGGCAGTGAGGGTGGGGGGGACAGGCAGTGAGGGGGGACAGGCAGTGAGGGTGGGGGGGACAGGCAGTGAGGGTGGGGGGACAGGCAGTGAGGGGGGACAGGCAGTGAGGGTGGGGGGGGACAGGCAGTGAGGGGGGGGGGGACAGGCAGTGAGGGGGGGGCGGTGGGGGGGACAGGCAGTGAAGGTGGGGGGGACAGGCAGTGAGGGTGGGGGGACAGGCAGTGAGGGTGGGGGGGACAGGCAGTGAGGGTGGGGGGGGGGACAGGCAGTGAAGGTGGGGGGGGGACAGGCAGTGAAGGTGGGGGGGACAGGCAGTGAGGGTGGGGGGGACAGGCAGTGAGGGTGGGGGGGGACAGGCAGTGAGGGGGGACAGGCAGTGAGGGTGGGGGGGACAGGCAGTGAGGGTGGGGGGGACAGGCAGTGAGGGGGGACAGGACAGGCAGTGAGGGTGGGGGGGGACAGGCAGTGAGGGGGGGGGCGGTGGGGGGCACAGGCAGTGAGGGTGGGGGGGGGACAGGCAGTGAAGGTGGGGGGGACAGGCAGTGAGGGGGAACAGGCAGTGAAGGTGGGGGTGGACAGGCAGTGAGGGGGGACAGGCAGTGAGGGGGGACAGGACAGGCAGTGAGGGTGGGGGGGGACAGGCAGTGAGGGGGGACAGGCAGTGAGGGTGGGGGGGGACAGGCAGTGAGGGTGGGGGGGGACAGGCAGTGAGGGGGAACAGGCAGTGAAGGTGGGGGTGGACAGGCAGTGAGGGTGGGGGGGACAGGCAGTGAGGGGGGGGGGGCGGTGGGGGGCACAGGCAGTGAGGGTGGGGGGGGACAAGCAGTGAAGGTGGGGGGGACAGGCAGTGAGGGTGGGGGGGACAGGCAGTGAAGGTGGGGGGGACAGGCAGTGAGGGTGGGGGGGACAGGCAGTGAAGGTGGGGGGGACAGGCAGTGAGGGTGGGGGGGACAGGCAGTGAAGGTGGGGGGGACAGGCAGTGAAGGTGGGGGGGGACAGGCAGTGAGGGTGGGGGGGACAGGCAGTGAGGGTGGGGGGGACAGGCAGTGAAGGTGGGGGGGACAGGCAGTGAGGGGGGACAGGCAGTGAGGGTGGGGGGACAGGACAGGCAGTGAGGGGGGACAGGCAGTGAGGGTGGGGGGGACAGGCAGTGAGGGGGGACAGGCAGTGAAGGTGGGGGGGACAGGCAGTGAGGGGGGACAGGCAGTGAGGGTGGGGGGACAGGACAGGCAGTGAGGGGGGACAGGCAGTGAGGGTGGGGGGACAGGACAGGCAGTGAGGGGGGACAGGCAGTGAGGGTGGGGGGGACAGGCAGTGAGGGGGGACAGGCAGTGAAGGTGGGGGGGACAGGCAGTGAGGGGGGACAGGCAGTGAGGGTGGGGGGACAGGACAGGCAGTGAGGGGGGACAGGCAGTGAGGGTGGGGGGACAGGACAGGCGGTGAGGGGGGACAGGCAGTGAGGGGGGACAGGCAGTGAGGGTGGGGGGGACAGGCAGTGAGGGGGGGACAGGCAGTGAGGGGGGGACAGGCAGTGAGGGTGGGGGGGACAGGCAGTGAGGGTGGGGGGGGACAGGCAGTGAGGGTGGGGGGGACAGGCAGTGAGGGTGGGGGGGACAGGCAGTGAGGGTGGGGGGGACAGGCAGTGAGGGTGGGGGGGACAGGCAGTGAGGGTGGGGGGGGATGTGACGTTACCCATGTACTCAAAGACGAGGTAAATGTCTTTATCATTCTGAGCTCGGATCACATTCAGCAGTTTGATGATATTCGGATGTTCCCCAAATTCCTGCAAAGAGGAGACACTGAGTGGTCAATACAAACACCGTATATATATACCCAGAGAGATCATATATACCCGCACACCATATATATATATATATATATACCCAGAGAGATCATATATACCCACACACCATATATATATATATACCCACAGAGATCATATATACCCGCACACCATATATATATACCCGCACACCATACATAGAGACCACATACTCGGATCAGACAGAACATTCGGACCCCTGACACATAAGGGATAACATGGGGGATTATCTAGTTACAATCACACGGTGGGTGGGATATATTAGGCAGCTGGTGAACATGTTGTCCCTGAAGTTGATGTTCTTCTGGGAAGGTGCAGAGCGGTCGGGGTGTCCATGCTGACCCTACAATGGACATTTGATCCTCAGAACTGGTGCTCTGGTCGGATGAATGACATTTTCGATCCCATCATGCGGATGGCTGGGGGGGTCACTTACCTGGGGAGGAGACGGCCAAGGCAATGTGATGCTTTGTATAGTGGAGTCCATGATGTCTGGAGGGGTCAGGGCAAAAGAGGGGGGGGGCCTACTCTATATTAGGTGGGTGGTCATATTGTTATGGCTGATCTGTCCATATACACTATATTACCAAAAGTATTGGGACGCCTGCCTTTACACACACATGACCTTTGATGACCTCCCAGTCTTAGTCTGGAGGGTTCAATATTGAGTTGGCTCCGCCCTTTAAGAGCTTCAACTCTGGTCCAAATCATTTGATGGATGTGTGGGGGGGGGGATTATGGTGTGGGGGGAGGGGGGAATTATGTTGTGGGGGGAGGGGGAATTATGGTGTGGAGGGAGGATTATGGTGTGGGGGGAGGGGGGAATTATGGTGTGGGGGGGATTATGGTGGGGGGGAGGGGGGGATTATGTTGTGGGGGGAGGGGGAATTATGGTGTGGAGGGGGGATTATGGTGTGGGGGGAGGGAGGATTATGGTGGGGGGGGGGGAGGGGGGATTATGTTGTGGGGGTTGTTTTTCAGGGGTTTGGCCCCTTAGTTCCAGTGAAGAGAACTCTAGAGTGTCATCATACCAAGACATTTTGGACAATTTCATGCTCCCAGCTTTGTGGGAGGAGTTTGGGGGCAGCTATACCGCCGGCAAAGCGGCTCTGCAGAGGTGCTTTGCGGTGGTTTTGAACCCTTTCTCAGTTTTACCCCTGCTATCGGCTGAATACCGACAGTAAAGCGCCGCTTACAATACCGCTGACGCCATCCCCACCCCAATGTGAAAGGGCCCTTATGGAAGAGTGACTGTGACGGGTCACCAAGAAAAGAACCCTGAGAATATGATTGGATTACTTCAAATGGGACAGTAATATTCATTAACAATATCTCTGAAGAAATATGAAGATTTTATCCCCTGTAAACTGTGAGGTCTATGACCAGGAAGTAAAACCCCTAATATGAGGTCTATGGCCAGGAAGTATAACCCCTAATATGAGGTCTATGGCCAGGAAGTATAACCCCTAATATGAGGTCTATGGCCAGGAAGTATAACCCCTAATATGAGGTCTATGGCCAGGAAGTATAACCCCTAATATGAGGTCTATGGCCAGGAAGTATAACCCCTAATATGAGGTCTATGGCCAGGAAGTATAACCCCTAATATGAGGTCTATGGCCAGGAAGTATAACCCCTAATATGAGGTCTATGGCCAGGAAGTATAACCCCTAATATGAGGTCTATGGCCAGGAAGTATAACCCCTAATATGAGGTCTATGGCCAGGAAGTATAACCCCTAATATGAGGTCTATGACCAGGAAGTATAACCCCTAATAGGAGGTCTATGACCAGGAAGTATAACCCCTAATATGAGGTCTATGGCCAGGAAGTATAACTCCTAATATGAGGTCTATGGCCAGGAAGTATAACCCCTAATATGAGGTCTATGACCAGGAAGTATAACTCCTAATATGAGGTCTATGGCCAGGAAGTATAACCCCTAATATGAGGTCTATGGCCAGGAAGTATAACTCCTAATATGAGGTCTATGGCCAGGAAGTATAACCCCTAATATGAGGTCTATGACCAGGAAGTATAACTCCTAATATGAGGTCTATGGCCAGGAAGTATAACCCCTAATATGAGGTCTATGGCCAGGAAGTATAACCCCTAATATGAGGTCTATGACCAGGAAGTATAACTCCTAATATGGACATTCCAGGAAGTTCAATGTAAGAGACCGTCTATTGCTTACAGGTGTTGCTTTTGTCTGGATAAGTAAATCGTGTTCATCTTGTCTGAGGCAGTTTTCCCTTCACCTATTATTAAGTGTTCTAATGAACTCACCGGTTGTCTGCTGGGGGGGGGGGTATTGACACTCAGAATAATGTGTATTGGGGGCTCGTTATGTAACCATTGTGTGATGTTGTGGGTGGATCCGGGTCATTGTTCATGTGGCACCTGCAGTATTCTCAAGTGTATAAAAAGAGCCTGATTCCTGTTTGACCCTCAATACAGAGCCTCGTCTCGTACTTGGGGGGGAGAATTATTCGTATGGGTTTTTTGTTCGACTGATTGAAGTGTTCTGCAGCTGCCTTTGTGTTCAGAATGGAATGTCCTAAACAGCTTTAACCCTTTTCATACTCGGTGTGACGTTACAGTGACAAGAAGAAAGACATTGGTGATGGAAAACAGATATCATACCAAATATTAGTGACGTAATACACAGAGTGAATACTCATTATCTTTATGAAAATTTTTTGCATACTCAGCCAATTCTATGGCAAAATTACAGGCTGAATGGGCTTCATGGTGCGCAAGATTTCCAGAGACTTCTCATTGATAATCTGGTATAGACATATTTTATGTACTATCATTTGGTGGTAAACTGTTGTTGTAGTCTTATGTTCGGTTTCTTATTTCTCTATTTTATAATTTCTTTTTTTTTTTTGTATGTTCTTTAAGTGTAAGCTTAAATACTTACCCGTATCCTTTGTTACCCTGATCTTCATCATCCTGGATAATCCCTAGTTGAAAATTACACTTATACTACAGTCAATCAGGATTAAAATGGGTATGCCAAGAGGCAATTGTTCTGTTGACCTAACTATACTGATGAAGAGGGGGGTGGGGGGCCCCCTCCCTGGACACAGTTTGCTCCCAAAAGGGGTGTCTGGGGGGGGACCCCAATACCCACCCTAAGTTTGATATTCTAAGAAAATAGTTTGAAATAATTAGCTCATTTAAATGTAACTCTAGAATGTACACCGTGACATGTAGCATTGCTTGTTGGATGCCTTTAAAGAATAAGTTAA
Source organism: Lithobates clamitans (assembly GCA_037952925.1). NCBI lineage: Eukaryota > Metazoa > Chordata > Amphibia > Anura > Ranidae > Lithobates > Lithobates clamitans. Next base: position 13,104 of record JBBGZY010003763.1, read on the forward strand.
GGACTAAAAACTGTACTTGTATACGGATGTACTGAATCGTTGTATATGTGAAAATCTTAATAAAAAACAATGAAACAGAAGACATTGGTGAAATAAAGTCATAAGAAGTCCTGTTTGTAGTTTGTGAGAAGCCATGTGGAGGACACAGCAAACATGTGGAAGAAGGTGATCTGGTCAGAGGAGACCAAAATTCAACTTTATGGCCTAAAAGTAAAACGCTATGTGTGGGGAAAACTAACACTGCACATCACCCTGAACACACCATCCGTGAAACATGGTGGTGGCAGCATCATGTGGTGGGGATGGTTTTCTTCAGCAGGGACAGGGAAGCTGGTCAGAGTTGATGGGAAGATGGATGGAGACAAATACAGGACAATCTTAGAAGAAAACCTGTTAGAGTCTACAAAAGACTTGAGACTGGGGGGGAGGTTCACCTTCCAGCAGGACAACGACCCGAAACATCCAGCCAGAGCTACAATGGAATGGTTTAGATCAAAGCATATTCATGTATTAGAATGGCCCAGTCACAGTCCAGACCTAAATCACATTGAGAATCTGTGGCAAGACTTGAAAATTGCTGTTCACAGACGCTGTCCATCCAATCTGACAGAGCTTGAGATATTTTACAAAGAAGAATGGGCAGAAATGTCCTCTCTAGATGTGCAAAGCTGGTAGAGACACCCCCAAAAAGACTTGTAGAGAAAGGGGATTCTACAAAGTATTGACTCCGGGGGGCGCCATACAAATGCCCCCCCACTTTTCACATATTTATTTGTATCGTTTATCATTTTCCTTCCACTTCACAATTATGTGACACTTTGTGTTGGTCTATCACATAAAATCCCAATAAAATACATTTATGTTTTTGGTTGTAACAAAATGTGGGAAATTTCAAGGGGTATGAATACTTTTTCAAGGCACTTTATATACAGTATCTCTAATGATCAACTTCTCACAAATAGGCTTATTGGAAAATTTTTGTTCTGCAGCCAATCAGTGATCAGAGTATTGTGAGGGTGGAGGAGTCCCCCTTGTCAGTGGGGGGGATTCCTCCATCCATCTATTGCCAGCTTTAGACGAATGGGAGGTCCCCCTGTCAGAGGGATAACAGCAAAAGGGATTCACTCACCTGAAGGAACATAATTTCCCGGAAGGTCCTCTGCAAGAGAAGAGCAGATTGTGGTCAGTGAGACGGGGAGGAGGAGGAGACAACGCGGTCAGTGAGACGGGGAGGAGGAGACAACGCGGTCAGTGAGACGGGGAGGAGGAGGAGACAACGCGGTCAGTGAGACGGGGAGGAGACAACGCGGTCAGTGAGACGGGGAGGAGGAGGAGACAACGCGGTCAGTGAGACGGGGAGGAGGAGGAGACGACAACGCGGTCAGTGAGACGGGGAGGAGGAGGAGACAACGCGGTCAGAGAGACGGGGAGGAGGAGGAGACAACGCGGTCAGAGAGACGGGGAGGAGGAGGAGACAACGCGGTCAGTGAGACGGGGAGGAGGAGGAGACAACGCGGTCAGTAAGACGGGGAGGAGGAGGAGACAACGCGGTCAGTGAGACGGGGAGGAGGAGGAGGAGACAACGCGATCAGAGAGACGGGGAGGAGGAGGAGACAACGCGGTCAGAGAGACGGGGAGGAGGAGGAGACAACGCGGTCAGAGAGACGGGGAGGAGGAGGAGACAACGCGGTCAGTGAGACGGGGAGGAGGAGGAGACGACAACGCGGTCAGTGAGACGGGGAGGAGGAGGAGACAACGCGGTCAGAGAGACGGGGAGGAGGAGGAGACAACGCGGTCAGAGAGACGGGGAGGAGGAGGAGACAACGCGGTCAGTGAGACGGGGAGGAGGAGGAGGAGACAACGCAGTCAGAGAGACGGGGAGGAGGAGGAGGAGACAACGCGGTCAGAGAGACGGGGAGGAGGAGACAACGCGGTCAGTGAGACGGGGAGGAGGAGGAGGAGACAACGCGGTCAGTGAGACGGGGAGGAGGAGGAGACAACGCGGTCAGTGAGACGGGGAGGAGGAGACAACGCGGTCGGTGAGACGGGGAGGAGGAGACAACGCGGTCGGTGAGACGGGGAGGAGGAGACAACGCGGTCGGAGAGACGGGGAGGAGGAGGAGACAACGCGGTCAGAGAGACGGGGAGGAGGAGGAGACAACGCGGTCTGAGAGACGAGGAGGAGACAACGCGGTCAGTGAGACGGGGAGGAGGAGACAACGCGGTCGGAGAGACGGGGAGGAGGAGACAACGCGGTCGGAGAGACGGGGAGGAGGAGACAACGCGGTCGGAGAGACGGGGAGGAGGAGACAACGCGGTCAGTGAGACGGGGAGGAGGAGACAACGCGGTCGGTGAGACGGGGAGGAGGAGACAACGCGGTCGGAGAGACGGGGAGGAGGAGGAGACAACGCGGTCAGAGAGACGGGGAGGAGGAGGAGACAACGCGGTCTGAGAGACGAGGAGGAGACAACGCGGTCAGTGAGACGGGGAGGAGGAGACAACGCGGTCGGAGAGACGGGGAGGAGGAGACAACGCGGTCGGAGAGACGGGGAGGAGGAGGAGACAACGCGGTCGGAGAGACGGGGAGGAGGAGGAGACAACGCGGTCGGAGAGACGGGGAGGAGGAGACAACGCGGTCGGAGAGACGGGGAGGAGGAGACAACGCGGTCAGTGAGACGGGGAGGAGGAGACAACGCGGTCAGTGAGACGGGGAGGAGGAGACAACGCGGTCAGTGAGACGGGGAGGAGGAGACAACGCGGTCAGTGAGACGGGGAGGAGGAGACAACGCGGTCAGTGAGACGGGGAGGAGGAGACAACGCGGTCGGAGAGACGGGGTGGAGGAGACAACGCGGTCGGAGAGACGGGGGAGGAGGAGACAACGCGGTCGGAGAGACGGGGGAGGAGGAGGAGGAGACAACGTGGTCGGAGAGACGGGGAGGAGGAGACAACGCGGTCGGAGAGACGGGGAGGAGGAGACAACGCGGTCGGAGAGACGGGGAGGAGGAGACAACGCGGTCGGAGAGACGGGAAGGAGGAGGAGACAACGCGGTCGGAGAGACGGGGAGGAGGAGACAACGCGGTCGGAGAGACGGGGAGGAGGAGGAGACAACGCGGTCGGAGAGACGGGAAGGAGGAGGAGACAACGCGGTCGGAGAGACGGGGGAGGAGGAGGAGACAACGTGGTCGGAGAGACGGGGTCGGAGAGACGGGGGAGGAGGAGGAGACAACGCGGTCGGAGAGACGGGAAGGAGGAGGAGACAACGCGGTCGGAGAGACGGGGAGGAGGAGGAGACAACGCGGTCGGAGAGACGGGAAGGAGGAGGAGACAACACGGTCGGAGAGACGGGGGAGGAGGAGGAGACAACGTGGTCGGAGAGACGGGGTCGGAGAGACGGGGGAGGAGGAGGAGACAACGCGGTCGGAGAGACGGGGGAGGAGGAGGAGACAACGTGGTCGGAGAGACGGGGAGGAGGAGGAGACAACGCGGTCGGAGAGACGGGGGAGGAGGAGGAGACAACGCGGTCGGAGAGACGGGGGAGGAGGAGGAGACAACGTGGTCGGAGAGACGGGGTCGGAGAGACGGGGGAGGAGGAGGAGACAACGCGGTCGGAGAGACGGGGGAGGAGGAGGAGACAACGTGGTCGGAGAGACGGGGAGGAGGACAGCACATATTCACAATGGTGAAGCATACCTGAGCGTCCGTCCGATTTCTAAATGCATCGAAAATCTTCTTTACGGCGACAATCTCTCCCGTCTTCCGATCGATGGCTTTCCACACAATGCCGTACGCCTGTCCAGACAAAGCAGAAGTATAACATCAGCCAAATTCCCTGACTTTGTCCTTCTTCTAATTCCTCCTCCTAATTCAGTTCTATGCAGTAGAGGGGGCGGGGTGGGAAAAAACGCAGACATGGCAGATCTCCACACTGCGGGTTATCCGATGGGTAATGTGTGAACGGGGGACATACAGAACAAAGGAGGGGGACTTGCCTGCAGGACCCGTATTATGGAGCACCGAACAGGGACAGGTGGAAAATCAGCCGGTTCCGCTAGGGCTGGACGGATTTTGAGCTGTGTGACCCCACCCTGTTAGATGGACTTCTGTGGAACGGACATGCTGGAAAACTTTGGTGGATCAGTGACTGCAGCCACTGATCAGCGTTTTCTGACTGCAGTGAAAGACACTCTCAGAATATAATGTCCCGGCGGGGGAAGGGGATTCCTTCATCCACCTCAGCCATCTATAGCCAGCTTTAGACTGGCGCGTCCAAAATCATTAGAAAAGAAGGGGGTGGGCAACACAGCAAACAAACTGTCAACAAGCCCACCAACTAAACAATGGTATAAGACCCCAACTAGACAGCTGCATGCTGCACCTTGTGGCTGGAGTTGGAGGGAAGCCATCCCAGCCGGGAAAAGACAATGATTATTGCTAGTGGCTATATCAGCTGCTAGCAATAATTGCATGTAAAATCCAACAGGCTTCTTGTACCCAAGTTGAGCAATCAGCTTGGTACATTCAGCTTGCCCATACATGATTGGATTCGTTTATGACTGGCCTTAGGTCTGAGGACAACCTTATTCTTCACTAGGAAAGGTTCCTTACAAGACAATGCAACAAAGTCCGATACTCACCTAACAGCAGTGATGGCAACAAGAAAAAAACTTCCAGATGAGCTCAGCTATGGGAATATCCCAGTTAAGGCTCTTCAGAAGCCTCCCTCTGAACCTAAGTACCAGATTGAGATCCCCGGCATCACCGTATCTAGGAGGAGCTCAATAAGAAACTCCACCAAGTAGGACACTGGAAGAGAAGAGCCGAAGACAACATTTCTTCACTCAGGGTTCTCAAAGATGCAGATCCAGACCCAATTGGAAAAAGGCCACAATGCATTCCATGGAGTATCGTCTAGGACAAATCTTCCTCTCCTTGCACCATACAAAGCAACACAGTGATGAAATATACCAGTGCAAATCACATGAACACATAAGAAATGAAGCTGAACACTCCAGGTAAAATTTACAACACCCCAGATCAGTAGAACATAAGAAATAGTGCGGCGCTCAATAAAAGTTCATAAAGAGAAAAAGTCCATATAGGAAAATTCCCAATAAAGTGACAATGTGCCTTTGTAAACAATGAGTTCCGTGTCAAACTCCTCCACCTTAGACACTTAAAGCAGCTCCCCCCAGTACCGGGACCCCTGAAGGGTCAGACCCATAAAGGGCCACATTCCAGGAACGTGATCACAATATTCTTCCCAGTGTAGATTGATATTCATGGATGCATGAATATCCCATCAATGTATAGATAGCAGATAATCACCAGTATCCCAACATGTAGAGATAAAAAAGAAAATATCTAGTGCTCTCTGCCATCAAATAGAATAAGAAAGGAATCACATTTTACAAATAAAGCATTTCATTAAGTGCCAGGAAACAAGTGCTAATACAAAATACCTTCAAGAAGTGATGGCCGCGGGTGACTCCATCGTAGCTCCTATCCTTCCGTACGCGTTACGTCCCAGGAGGCAGGACTTCATCAGTGGATACGGAGGCACGTCATACACCCGGCTTAAATAATAATAAATATTCAGAGAAGAGGAACACCCCCCTCATTACCTCTATCATGGAAACACTACAGCCTGAAAACCAGGAAGTAGAAGCGGCAATCCATATCCTGCCAGAAACGGCCAATAGAAGGAAGCTGTCCCCTATTATGGGAAATTGCCCCACTAAAGCAATGTGTGACACCAAGCTTAGTATATGACCAAAATATAATCATCTAATAATCCAAAAACATTTGGAAAAGTATAAAAACTATGATAAAAATAAAATTAAAGACTTCATCCGCAGCCATCTTTTACAAATATACTCAATAACAGAACAATAAATAAAATTAACGATCAGAAAGAAAACAGTTTAAGTCAAAAATCAACATTTAAGCCAGTAGGAACCCCCACTTTGGTTTCAAACATCCAATAGGACTCCCTGCAGCTTAACTGCCTAATAAAATTGCCTCCTCTCCAATCGGGGGCAACTTTTCAGTCCTCCAGAGGTAATAATAAAAAAGAAGAGGGGGAAGTGCTAAAGATGGGGGAAGAGGAGGCGGTTACCCCCCCCATTATCCACCGAACCAAGGTGGTTGGTGGAGGGATTCCCCACAACATCTAAACAACAATCAAGGCCAGTTATGAAAAATAAAAAAAGTCCGAGAGGAAGGCAAAAGGCAAACGCCCAAGTAGGTATCTATAACGTAAGTGATATCCCCCTCAGTGAAGTGGAGACCCGGGTATTGAATAGGCGGCTGAAATTTGCCCAGTTATGGAATTTGAATAAATTTCAAACATATTCATTTACAGAAATACATGCGTAATTTAAATGTTAAGTATTTTTTTATCTAATCCCATTACTAGAAAGGGGTCCACTCCAATTTTCAAAATAAGTTTTCTTTTAATCCTTTCAATAGTGATAGAACATTTTACAAAGTCTTTATAAATATGGTTTCTAGAGATCTTGATGAATTAAAAAGGTGGTAGATCCCCAATATATAAAAAATGGTACAGCATCTTTGGAAAAGAAAACAGAAATTGTAATACGCCCTGCGGACAAAGGATTGGTTGGTTGTTCTTGGTAAACCTTATTATCTAGCAGAAATGGGCCGTCTTGAGTGTTCGGGATAGTTACCAGCCGTTATCTAGAGATCCAATGTTTCAGCACAAAGAAGAACTGCAGGTTTTGGTTGAAAAGGGCAAAAATAGGGGGATTCTGAACAAAAAAGCCAATTTAGATCCATTGTTCTGTAGAACCCCTATTATTTACTTTCTGCCTAAAGTCTATAAAAGGTAGAATAAATCTGCCTGGACGACGGGATTGATTCAGTCAATATATTTTGAGTCATTTCTTCAGCACCTTGTTATTCAGACTAAGGCGTACCTAAAAGACATTAAAGATATCATTGAAATTCTGGAAACTTTGAACTGTACTCCATCCAGCATCCTGATAACAGCAGACATTCACTCCCTTTGTACCATTATAGGGCATGATGCTCTTTCATCAGTTAAATGGGCATTTAGCTCATCTGACCTTTCTATGCAACACCAGAAGTTTCTTCTTAGGAGTTTGGACTTTTGTCTAACGAAGAATTGTTTTTGGTGGGATTGTGATTTTTTTCCTGCAAACTAGGGAGGGTGGCGATGGGTGCCGTTTTGCTCCCAGTGTGGCCAGTTTGTTTATGGCCCACTGGGAGGAAGAAGTGGCATTTTCTGATCGTCCCCCTCAACTTATCTGCTACTGAAGGTATATTGATGACCTTGGTATGGGATGGTAGCTCTACAGACCTTGAGAAAATTATGCAGAAGCTTAATGCCAATAATAAAAATATGGTTTTGACATGGAATATTAGTACAGAGTGGATGATTTTCTTGGATCTAGAGATCATTAAAGAAGAAGTCGATCATTTCCGTATGTGCAATTACCTCAAACCTACTGACCGGAATTCTTACATACCACTTGAGATCTGTCATCATAGATTATGGTTGTGTAATATTCCAAGAGGTCAATTTACTAGGCTCAGCCGGAACTCTACGGAGGACAGTCACATGAATTGTCAAGTAGATTCCAACAAAACGGATATGAATTATCAACTCTAAACCAAGAGACAGAAAACCAGGTTCATGAACAGGAATGTACGGCTTTCAAAGCAAATCAGGGAGAATTCACCTCTGTATAATAATTTGAAGTTCATTTGGGACTACAATGTACATTATAAAAAAATTGGAGAGGATAGTCCTTAAGCACTAGATAACATTTTAGGTTCTGTATTGCCTACTCGTCCGCAATTTATTTACAATAAAGCCCCCTCTTTGTGTGACTGTTTATCCCCAGGAGTGATTGATCCGCCTATACAAGCTTAGAGGAGGTTCTTCTCATTTCTGAACGGTTTTTATTTCTGTGGCCATTGTGTAGCCTGTAAACAAAGGTGAACAATAACAAAAAGGAAAGATTTTACTGCTTGAGTTACAAATAAGCAATATAAGATCAATGATTGGATCACACAGGGAGGGGTGTATATGCTGGAGTACGATTGTGGTCTCCAGTATATCGGTAGGACTTCCAGGGAACTTCATGTCAGATTGGGGGAGCATGTGAAGAACATCAAAAAGGATTAAAAACAGAGAATAACTCTTTCATAATCATGACCCCAGGGGCTTGAAGCTCTGGAGTATTGAGAGGAGGCAATTTTATCAGGCAGTTAAGTCCCTGCTGGCTTCAATGTCGATTTTGACTTAAACTGTTTTATTTCTGGATCGTTAATTTTATTTATACATTTTTATTCATTTCAAATTCTATTGACTCAAAATATATTGACTGAATCAATCCCGTCGTCCAGGCAGATTTATTCTACCTTTTATAGACTTTAGGCAGAAAGTAAATAATAGGGGTTCTACAGAACAATGGATCTAAATTGGCTTTTTTGTTCAGAATCCCCCTATTTTTGCCCTTTTCAACCAAAACCTGCAGTTCTTCTTTGTGCTGAAACATTGGATCTCTAGATAACGGCTGGTAAGTATCCCGAACACTCAAGACGGCCCATTTCTGCTAGATAAGAAGGTTTACCAAGAACAACCAACCAATCCTTTGTCCGCAGGGCGTATTACAATTTCTGTTTTCTTTTCCAAAGATGCTGTACCATTTTTTATATATTGGGGATCTACCACCTTTTTAATTCATCAAGATCTCTAGAAACCATATTTATAAAGACTTTGTAAAATGTTCTATCACTATTCAAAGGATTAAAAGAAAACGTATTTTGAAAATTGGAGTGGACCCCTTTCTAGTAATGGGATTAGATAAAAATACTTATTAACATTTAAATTACGCATGTATTTCTGTAAATGAATATGTTTGAAATTTATTCAAATTCCACAACTGGGCAAATTTCAGCCGTCTATTCAATACCCGGGTCTCCACTTCACTGAGGGGGATATCACTTACGTTATAGATACCTACTGGGGCCTTTGCCTTTTGCCTTCCTCTCTGACTTTTTTTATTTTTCATAACTGGCCTTGATTGTTGTTTAGATGTTGTGGGGAATCCCTCCACCAACCACCTTGGTTCGGTGGATAATGGGGGGGGTAACCGCCTCCTCTTACCCCATCTTTAGCACTTCCCCCTCTTCTTTTTTATTATTACCTCTGGAGGACTGAAAAGTTGCCCCCGATTGGAGAGGAGGCAATTTTATTAGGCAGTTAAGCTGCAGGGAGTCCTATTGGATGTTTGAAACCAAAGTGGGGGTCCCTACTGGCTTAAATGTTGATTTTTGACTTAAACTGTTTTATTTCTGATCGTTAATCTTATTGATTGTTCTGTTATTGAGTATATTTGTAAAAGATGGCCACGGATGAAGTCTTTAATTTTATTTTTATCATAGTTTTTATACTTTTCCAAATGATATGAAGTACTTTTGGATTAGATGATTATATTTTGGTCATATACTAAGCTTAGTGTCACACATTGCTTTAGTGGGGCGATTTCACATAATAGGGGACAGCTTCCTTCTATTGTCCGTTTCTGGCAGGATATGGATTGCCGCTTCTACTTCCTGGTTTTCAGGCTGTAGTGTTTCCATGATAGAGGTAATGAGGGGGGTGTTCCTCTCCTCTGTTGAATATTTATTATTATTTAAGCTGGGTGTACGACGTGCCTCCCTATTCCCTGATGAAGTCCTGCCTCCTGGGACGTAATGCGTACGGAAGGATAGGAGCTACGATGGAGTCACCCGCGGCCATCTCTCCATGAGGGTATTTTGTATTAGCGCTTTTTATTCTGGCACTTAATGAAATGCTTTATTTGTAAATGTGAGTCCTTTTTTATTCTATTAAAATTTGATGGCAGAGAGCACTAGATGTTTTTTTCTTTATCTCTACATGTTGAGATACTGGTGATTATCTGCTATCTATACATTGATGGGATATTCATGCACAAATCCATCTGGTGTTCCTATAAGGCCTACACTGGGAAGAATATTGTGATCACGTTCCTGGAATGTGGCCCTTTATGGGTCTGACCCTTCAGGGGTCCCGGTGCTGAGGGGAGCTGCTTTGAGTGTCTAAGGTGGAGGAGTTTGCACGTTTGACACAGAACTCATTGTTTAAAAAGTCACATTATCACTTTATTGAGAATTTTTCTATATGTACTTTTTCTCTTTATGAACTTTTATTGAGCGCCGCACTATTTCTTACACTACACAAAGCAAGCCTTCCAACTTGGAAGAAGTCAACTTTCTAACATGGAAAAGTTTTGGGATAACCAAATCCAATCAGCCTCTGTCTCTCAGGACCTGGACATCACAGAATGATGGAGAATCAGGATGATAGATCTGGCCTTCAGACAGAAGGTCTCTGCGATCTGGAAGAGGCCAAGGGAGGTCTGCCAGAAGGCAGGAGTATGTCCGAGTACCAAACCATCCTGAGCAAGTTTGGTGCCACAAGAATCACTGAAATGACCTCTGACTCAGATCCTGCAGAGTGGCCATAGAAGGAGGAGGGGAGGAATTCAGGGGAGAAAAAGCATAGGTGGGATAACACGGATCCCACAGGCTCATTAGAACCTCCACTGAGGATCTCTAAACTTGATTAGTTTGTGGATGAGCTAGGATACCAATAGGTCCACATCCGGCATCCCCCACCGAATATCCTCTGGGTGAAGGGACCACATTGATCCAGAAGCTGATGGCTGAGAAAGTCACCTCCACCTAGAATGTGAGCTGTGGTTCGGACTGAGAGGTGGCCCTCTGCCCAACTCACAATTCTTCTCACTTCTTTTTCTGTTCAACTTGATGGTTGTTATAGGTTACAGCCATGGAGTGGTCTGACTGAACCCGCAAAAGGTTCCCAAAGCTGAGGCGTCCAGTGTCAAGGGGAACCGCTGAATGACTGAGCAACTAAATCTTTATTCTGAATTCTTCCACTGACCAGGTTCCCTGAACCACCAACATTCCTAGGACCCATCAGGACAGACAGACATCCATCATTGGGAGAAGCTACTTCCCTGACTCCAATGCTGCAAATCCCCCAAATCAGGGAGAAGCAGGCCAAGGGAGACAGATGCATGGGACTGTCCGGAGTCTGCTTGCCCCATACAGACAGGATGCGGAGATGCAACAGCCTGGGGTGGGATTGGGCATAAGGTAGATAAGTACACAGAACATAAGGGGTGGGGTTAGGAGCCTTCTTGGAGGCCATGCTAGTAACTTTTGGTTGGATGGAATCCAGAGGCACCAGTTTTAGTGTTAGGCTTGGTGTTGCGATTAGGGGTGGGGTTAGGCTTGGTGTTGCAGTTAGGGGTAGGAGCCTTCTTGGAGGCAATGTTGGTAAATTTTGGTTGGATAGAATCTGGAGGCTCCAGCTTTAGGGTTAGGGGTGGGGATAGGTTTAGGATTAGGGGTGGGGTTAGGCTTGGTGTTGCAGTTAGGGGTAGGAGCCTTCTTGGAGGCAATGCTGGTAAATTTTGGTTGGATAGAATCTGGAGGCTCCAGCTTTAGGGTTGGGGATAGGCTTAGGATTAAGGGTGGGGTTAGGCTTGGTGTTGCAGTTAGGGGTGGGAGCCTTCTTGGAGGCAATGCTGGTAACTTTTCATTGGATGGAATCTGGAGGCTCCAGTAATGAACAGCAGCACATCTCATCCACCAGCACAGAGTTTTGTTGAGAGAACAAAGGAAATGGCCTCTTACTGCAGAGATTGTGAATCAGAAGAATCTCCCCCTCCTCCTCCCCCTCAATGTTCTTTCACAATGATAAATATCTCTGACATGGTATTCACACAATATAATAATATAATGAAGACCGTAATATGAGATTTCTGAGACTTCATGGAAAGTCTTAAAATATTGGAGGTTCTCTCAGCTGAAGACAAGCAAATCCTAGAATACAATTCAAGTAACACTGAACTTCTCAAATAAGAGAAATCTGCATTTCTGCCACTCGGGGGGAACTGTAAGGGAAAGGCTTCAGTTTAGTTTGCTTGTGGGCTTCATCTTGAACCTCCTACAGTTGGGTGATTGTTGGCATACAGTAGGTGATCGTTTCTGTCCTCTTAGGCCTTCATTGACATGTAAGAGGCTGAATTTGTCTGACAGACACAATAGGTACGTGAGCCTCAGAACTGGAGCACCGAGGAATGGAAGAAGGAGGCCTAGGCTGAGCAATCCAAGAATGGTTTGAGGAACACAAGGAGATAGAGGTGTTCACTTGGCCTTCAAATTCTCCAGATCTCAACCAAATTGAGCATCAGTGGTATGTGCTGGGAAAACAAGTCTGATCTATGGAGGCCCCACCTCCCAACTCACAGGACTTAAAGGATCTGCTAGTGGCGGCTTGGTGCCAGATACCACAGCGTACCTTCAGAGGTCTAGTAGGGTCCATGGTGTGATGGGTTAAGGCTGATCGGTGTATATATGGACCACCTCCAGTACAAAAAATATACCTATATACCCATTCCCAGTATCCCCCATATAGGCAGGAGGGGATTGTCAATGGGACACAAAAGGGCGGGTCCCTTACCAACCTCTGAGTAATGCGGCACCCCTGACTTCACTGGCTTTGGAAGAGTTTCCCCTTGAAGGGTTCTTCAGAGACGGGGGTCACACCTGTGGAGATCCCCACTGCCCTGACCTGTATTATAAAACCCGCCATGCGTCACACAAGGCGGAGCTCCGAATGCAGGGTCTGCTGTCCAAAGAAACTTTACCGGCACCTTTCATGGTGGGTTCCAGGGACCATTCAAGTAGTGTGCCACCAGGATAGATGGTACAAGCTGGAGCAGAAAATACCCCTCAATAAGAGGGGATATCTGCCAGTAGGAGGGGATATCTGCCAGTAGGAGGGGATATCTGCCAGTAGGAGGGGATACCTGCCAGTAGGAGGGCATACCTGCCAGTAGGAGGGCATACCTGCCAGTAGGAGGGGATACCTACACCAGTAGGAGGGGATACCTACACCAGTAGGAGGGGATACCTACACCAGTAGGAGGGGATACCTACACCAGTAGGAGGGGATACCTACACCAGTAGGAGGGGATACCTACACCAGTAGGAGGGGATACCTACACCAGTAGGAGGGGATACCTACACCAGTAGGAGGGCATACCTGCCAGTAGGAGGGGATACCTGCCAGTAGGAGGGCATACCTGCCAGTGAGGGGATACCTGCCAGTAGGAGGGGATACCTGCCAGTAGGAGGGGATACCTGCCAGTAGGAGGGCGTACCTGCCAGTAGGAGGGCGTACCTGCCAGTAGGAGGGCGTACCTGCCAGTAGAAGGGCATACCTACACCAGTAGGAGGGCATACCTGCCAGTAGGAGGGGATACCTGCCAGTAGGAGGGGATACCTGCCAGTAGGAGGGGATACCTGCCAGTAGGAGGGGATACCTACACCAGTAGGAGGGGATACCTACACCAGTAGGAGGGGATACCTACACCAGTAGGAGGGGATACCTACACCAGTAGGAGGGGATACCTACACCAGTAGGAGGGCATACCTACACCAGTAGGAGGGCGTACCTGCCAGTAGGAGGGGATACCTGCCAGTAGGAGGGGATACCTGCCAGTCGGAGGGCATACCTGCCAGTCGGAGGGCATACCTGCCAGTCGGAGGGCATACCTGCCAGTCGGAGGGGATACCTGCCAGTCGGAGGGGATACCTGCCAGTCGGAGGGGATACCTGCCAGTCGGAGGGGATACCTACACCAGTAGGAGGGCATACCTGCCAGTAGGAGGGGATACCTGCCAGTAGGAGGGCATACCTGCCAGTAGGAGGGCATACCTGCCAGTAGGAGGGCATACCTGCCAGTAGGAGGGGATACCTGCCAGTAGGAGGGGATACCTACACCAGTAGGAGGGGATACCTGCCAGTAGGAGGGCGTACCTGCCAGTAGGAGGGGATACCTGCCAGTAGGAGGGGATACCTACACCAGTAGGAGGGGATACCTGCCAGTAGGAGGGGATACCTGCCAGTAGGAGGGGATACCTGCCAGTAGGAGGGGATACCTACACCAGTAGGAGGGGATACCTACACCAGTAGGAGGGGATACCTACACCAGTAGGAGGGGATACCTACACCAGTAGGAGGGCATACCTGCACCAGTAGGAGGGCATACCTGCCAGTAGGAGGGGATACCTGCCAGTAGGAGGGGATACCTGCCAGTAGGAGGGCGTACCTGCCAGTAGGAGGGCGTACCTGCCAGTAGGAGGGCGTACCTGCCAGTAGAAGGGGATACCTGCCAGTAGAAGGGGATACCTACACCAGTAGGAGGGCATACCTGCCAGTAGGAGGGGATACCTGCCAGTAGGAGGGGATACCTGCCAGTAGGAGGGGATACCTGCCAGTAGGAGGGGATACCTGCCAGTAGGAGGGGATACCTGCCAGTAGGAGGGGATACCTACCAGTAGGAGGGGATACCTACCAGTAGGAGGGGATACCTGCCAGTAGGAGGGGATACCTGCCAGTAGGAGGGGATACCTGCCAGTAGGAGGGCATACCTGCCAGTAGGAGGGCATACCTGCCAGTAGGAGGGCATACCTGCCAGTAGGAGGGCATACCTGCCAGTAGGAGGGCATACCTGCCAGTAGGAGGGGATACCTGCCAGTAGGAGGGGATACCTGCCAGTAGGAGGGGATACCTGCCAGTAGGAGGGGATACCTGCCAGTAGGAGGGGATACCTGCCAGTAGGAGGGCATACCTGCCAGTAGGAGGGCATACCTGCCAGTAGGAGGGCATACCTGCCAGTAGGAGGGCATACCTGCCAGTAGGAGGGGATACCTGCCAGTAGGAGGGGATACCTGCCAGTAGGAGGGGATACCTGCCAGTAGGAGGGCATACCTGCCAGTAGGAGGGCATACCTGCCAGTAGGAGGGGATACCTGCCAGTAGGAGGGGATACCTGCCAGTAGGAGGGCATACCTGCCAGTAGGAGGGGATACCTGCCAGTAGGAGGGCATACCTGCCAGTAGGAGGGCGTACCTGCCAGTAGGAGGGCGTACCTGCCAGTAGGAGGGCGTACCTGCCAGTAGGAGGGCGTACCTGCCAGTAGGAGGGCGTACCTGCCAGTAGAAGGGGATACCTGCCAGTAGGAGGGCGTACCTACACCAGTAGGAGGGCGTACCTGCCAGTAGGAGGGCGTACCTGCCAGTAGGAGGGCGTACCTGCCAGTAGGAGGGCGTACCTGCCAGTAGGAGGGGATACCTGCCAGTAGGAGGGCGTACCTGCCAGTAGGAGGGCGTACCTGCCAGTAGGAGGGCGTACTTGCCAGGAGGAGGGGATATCTGCCAGTAGGAGGGGATACCTGCCAGTAGGAGGGGATACCTGCCAGTAGGAGGGCATACCTGCCAGTAGGAGGGGATACCTGCCAGTAGGAGGGGATACCTGCCAGTAGGAGGGGATACCTGCCAGTAGGAGGGGATACCTGCCAGTAGGAGGGGATACCTGCCAGTAGGAGGGGATACCTGCCAGTAGGAGGGCATACCTGCCAGTAGGAGGGGATACCTGCCAGTAGGAGGGGATACCTGCCAGTAGGAGGGGATACCTGCCAGTAGGAGGGGATACCTGCCAGTAGGAGGGGATACCTACACCAGTAGGAGGGGATACCTACACCAGTAGGAGGGCATACCTGCCAGTAGGAGGGGATACCTGCCAGTAGGAGGGCATACCTGCCAGTAGGAGGGCATACCTGCCAGTAGGAGGGGATACCTGCCAGTAGGAGGGGATACCTGCCAGTAGGAGGGCATACCTGCCAGTAGGAGGGGATACCTGCCAGTAGGAGGGGATACCTGCCAGTAGGAGGGGATACCTGCCAGTAGGAGGGGATACCTGCCAGTAGGAGGGGATACCTGCCAGTAGGAGGGGATACCTGCCAGTAGGAGGGGATACCTGCCAGTAGGAGGGGATACCTGCCAGTAGGAGGGCATACCTGCCAGTAGGAGGGGATACCTGCCAGTAGGAGGGGATACCTGCCAGTAGGAGGGGATACCTGCCAGTAGGAGGGGATACCTGCCAGTAGGAGGGGATACCTACACCAGTAGGAGGGGATACCTACACCAGTAGGAGGGCATACCTGCCAGTAGGAGGGGATACCTGCCAGTAGGAGGGCATACCTGCCAGTAGGAGGGCATACCTGCCAGTAGGAGGGGATACCTGCCAGTAGGAGGGGATACCTGCCAGTAGGAGGGGATACCTGCCAGTAGGAGGGGATACCTGCCAGTAGGAGGGGATACCTGCCAGTAGGAGGGGATACCTGCCAGTAGGAGGGGATACCTGCCAGTAGGAGGGGATACCTGCCTGTAGGAGGGGATACCTGCCAGTAGGAGGGGATACCTGCCAGTAGGAGGGGATACCTGCCAGTAGGAGGGGATACCTGCCAGTAGGAGGGGATACCTGCCAGTAGGAGGGGATACCTGCCAGTAGGAGGGGATACCTGCCAGTAGGAGGGCATACCTGCCAGTAGGAGGGGATACCTGCCAGTAGGAGGGCGTACCTGCCAGTAGGAGGGCGTACCTGCCAGTAGGAGGGCGTACCTGCCAGTAGGAGGGCGTACCTGCCAGTAGGAGGGCGTACCTGCCAGTAGGAGGGCGTACCTGCCAGTAGAAGGGGATACCTGCCAGTAGGAGGGCGTACCTACACCAGTAGGAGGGCGTACCTGCCAGTAGGAGGGCGTACCTGCCAGTAGGAGGGCGTACCTGCCAGTAGGAGGGCGTACCTGCCAGTAGGAGGGCGTACCTGCCAGTAGGAGGGGATACCTGCCAGTAGGAGGGCGTACCTGCCAGTAGGAGGGCGTACCTGCCAGTAGGAGGGCGTACTTGCCAGGAGGAGGGGATATCTGCCAGTAGGAGGGGATACCTGCCAGTAGGAGGGGATACCTGCCAGTAGGAGGGCATACCTGCCAGTAGGAGGGGATACCTGCCAGTAGGAGGGGATACCTGCCAGTAGGAGGGGATACCTGCCAGTAGGAGGGGATACCTGCCAGTAGGAGGGGATACCTGCCAGTAGGAGGGGATACCTGCCAGTAGGAGGGCATACCTGCCAGTAGGAGGGGATACCTGCCAGTAGGAGGGGATACCTGCCAGTAGGAGGGGATACCTGCCAGTAGGAGGGGATACCTGCCAGTAGGAGGGGATACCTACACCAGTAGGAGGGGATACCTACACCAGTAGGAGGGCATACCTGCCAGTAGGAGGGGATACCTGCCAGTAGGAGGGCATACCTGCCAGTAGGAGGGCATACCTGCCAGTAGGAGGGGATACCTGCCAGTAGGAGGGGATACCTGCCAGTAGGAGGGGATACCTGCCAGTAGGAGGGGATACCTGCCAGTAGGAGGGGATACCTGCCAGTAGGAGGGGATACCTGCCAGTAGGAGGGGATACCTGCCTGTAGGAGGGGATACCTGCCAGTAGGAGGGGATACCTGCCAGTAGGAGGGGATACCTGCCAGTAGGAGGGGATACCTGCCAGTAGGAGGGGATACCTGCCAGTAGGAGGGGATACCTGCCAGTAGGAGGGGATACCTGCCAGTAGGAGGGGATAGGATAACTGCTAGTGGGATGGAATAGCCACCAGTGGGAAGGGTTATTTGGGGGCCCCTACAGTTCTGCTTGACAGTGTCCAATCCCCTGAGGATAGCGCAGGGTCAGAGGTCGGGTTCGTCACTCACCCCCTTCCCCAGACGCTTCTTGATGTCGTATTTCTGGGAGATGTGATCTTCTACCTCCGGAACGCTCATCGTGCCGCAACAACCAACCAATCCGTCAGAGAACCATGAGGAGAGCCGGAGAGGAGACCTGAGGGGAACCAATCACATCACCAACCATTCCCTGCTGACATATACCACAGCGCTGTACAAAGACTTACATTGGGAAGAGGGGGATGGGTTGAGGGTCATAATGGGGGGGAAATGGGTTGAGGTCGGACATTTGTGTGGGGGGGTGAGGGGTGGATTTATATTTGTGAGATGGGTTGAGTGCAGACTTAGCTGGGGGGGGGATCTATGGGGGGGGGGCAGGGCGCAAGGGGAGGACCTATCTGGGGATGAGGGGAGGATCGATGTTTGGGGGAGGGGAAAGATCTATGGGGGGGGGGGAGGATGATCTATGTTTGGGGGAGGGGAAAGATCTATGGGGGGGGGGGGGAGGATCGATGTTTGGGGGGGGAGGATCGATGTTTGGGGGAGGGGAAAGATCTATGTGGGGGGGGGGGGGGAGGATGATCTATGTTTGGGGGAGGATCTACAGAGGGGAAAATAATGATCGTCTCCCCTGCAGATTGTGTAAGTTTTGCCCCCTTACATAGAAATGAAGGGTCTATAGATCAGTCGGTGGGGGGGGAGGGGAGGTCGGTGGATCGGTCGGTGGGAGGGAGGGAGGGAGGTCGGTAGATCGGTCGGTGGGGGGGAGGGGAGGTCGGTGGGGGGGAGGGGAGGTCGGTAGATCGGTCGGTGGGGGGGGAGGGGAGGTCGGTGGATCGGTCGGTGGGGGGAGGGGAGGTCGGTAGATCGGTCGGTGGGGGGAGGGGAGGTCGGTGGGGGGGGGGAGGGGGGGAGGGGAGGTCGGTAGATCGGTCGGTGGGGGGGAGGGGAGGTCGGTGGGGGGGGAGGGGAGGTCGGTGGGGGGGGAGGGGAGGTCGGTAGATCGGTCGGTGGGGGGAGGGGAGCTCGGTAGATCGGTCGGTGGGGGGGAGGGGAGGTCGGTGGGGGGGGGGGGAGGGGAGGTCGGTGGGGGGGGAGGTCGGTAGATCGGTCGGTGGGAGGGAGGGAGGTCGGTAGATCGGTCGGTGGGGGGGAGGGGAGGTCGGTAGATCGGTGGGGGGGAGGGGAGGTCGGTAGATCGGTCGGTGGGGGGGGGGGGGAGGTCGGTGGGGGGGAGGGGAGGTCGGTGGATCGGTCGGTGGGGGGGGGAGGGGAGGTCGGTGGGGGGGGAGGGGAGGTCGGTGGGGGGGAGGGGAGGTCGGTAGATCGGTCGGTGGGGGGGAGGGGAGCTCGGTAGATCGGTCGGTGGGGGGGAGGGAG
>JBBGZY010003764.1:0-17382 GCA_037952925.1 Lithobates clamitans
CTCAGTTAAAGCAGGTGCACATTGTATTTTGGAAAGGTGGGGGGATTGTCCCTGAATAGCAGTTTGGAAATGTGGTCACCCTATACCTGGATAATGAAAGGGTTAAGGGAAAGGATAATGAAATAGGAAATGTAAAAGCTAGGGAATAACAGAAGAGAAGGGCGAAGTGTAAAGGAAGGGTCAGGAGGAAATAAAAACGCTAAGGGTAAGATAAGGAGAAAGGACAAGGGGTATAGGAAAGGATAATGAAAGGAAGAATGGCGGGCAAAGGAATAAAAGAGGAGGAGAAAGACAAACTTTAAAAGCAAGGTTAGGAGTAAGGAAAAGGGCAAAAGGGTAAGATAAGGGGAAAGGGTGAGGGAAAGGATAATGAAAGGGGTAAGGGAAAGGACAACAAAAGAGGAAATGGAAATCCAAGGCATTAAAGAAAAGGAGGAGGACAAAAGCGTAAAGGAAGATCAGGAGAAAAAATAAAAAAACGGGTCCAAGGGCAAATATAAAAAGTGAAAGGATAAAGGGTAAGGGAAAGGATAATGAAATGGGTAAGTGAAAGAATAATAATTACAGGGGGAATGGAGAGGCAAGGAAGAAAAGAAGAGAAGGAAAAGAGAAGCAGTGAAAGCAAGGTCAGGAGAAAGTAAAAGGGCAAAGGGGTAAGATAAGAGGGAAGGTCAAGGGGTAAGGGAAAAGATAACGACTGGGGTAAGGAAAAGCATAATGAAAGAGGAAAAGGAAAGCCAGGAAATAATAGAAGATAAGGACAAAGAGTAAAGGAAGGGTCAGGAGAAAACAAAAAGGGCAAGGGGTAAAATAAGGAGAAAGAACAAGGGGAAAGCATAATGAAATGAATAAGCGAAAAGGATAATTAAATGGGTAAGGGAAAGGATAATGAGAGGGGGAACGGAGAGGCAAGGAATAAAAGAAGAAAAAGGGACAAACCATAAAAACAAGGGCAGGAGAAAGGAAAAGGGCAACCTATTAGATGACGGGAAAGGACAAGGGAAAGGATAAAGAAAGAGGAAATGGAAAACCAAAAAAAAACAGAAGAGAAGGAGAAAGCATAAGGGAAGGGTCAAGGGAAAAGAAAAAAAGAGCAAAGGGCAAGATAAGAAGAAAGGACAAGGGGTAAGGGAAAGGATAAGGAAATGGGTAAGGGAGAGGATAAGTAAAGGGAGAAGGAAAAGGCAAGGAATCAAAGAAGAAGAGAAGAAAAGAAGAAGGACAAAGCATAAAGGAAGGGTCAGGAGAAAACAAAAGGGTACATTTTAGGAGAAAGAAGAAGGGGTAAGGGAAAGGACAATTAAATGTGTAAAGGAATGGTTCATGAAAGGGAGAATAGAGAGGCAAGGAATAAAAGAGGGACAAAAACTAAAAACAAGGTCTGGAGAAAAGAAAAGGGCAAAGGGTATAAGAAGAGTAAAGGGAGGGGGGGGGGGGGGAGAGAGAAAGGGCAACAGGTAAGGGGAAGAAACATGAAAGGGAAAATAGAAAAACAAGGCAAAAAGAAAGGACAAGAATAAAGGCTTAAGGAAAAGGAGGTAAGGGGGAAAGTTATGCAGAAAACAAACAAGGGAAGAAAAGGTAAGAGGAAAAAAAAAGAAAACGTAAAAAAAAAAAAAAAAAAAAAAAAAAAGGGGGCAAGGGGTAAGGTAAAGGCAAGAAAAAAAAGTGAGTACAAAAGAAAAAGGAAAGGCAAGAGTCATGGGGAAGGTAAGGGTAATGGGATATAAAAAGAAGAAAACCAAGAAATAAGGAAAAAAAAGCAGGAGAGAGATGAAAGGGAAAATAAGTGTGTAAAAGGGAAAAAAAAAGGCAAGAAGAAACAACAGGGAGAAGGGCAAGTGGAAAGGGAAAGGCAAGGAGTAAGGGTGAGGTTGCAATGAAGAAATGTAGTCAGGGAAATGGGAAGAAGAAAAGCAAGAAACAGAAGGCAAGATAAAGTGGAAAGTGTAAGGCAAAGGCAATCAAAAAGAGAAAGAGAAAGGGAAAGGGAAAGGCCAGGGCGGGGGAAAGGTAAAGCAGAGCACAGACGGGTAAGGGAAGGAAAGGAAAATAAGAATACACAATGTACCCATTTTTGTACTTTTGCCACATGTAAGGTTCTGATGATTTCCATGTAACATATTTTTTCAGGTCTGTCCACCAGG
The DNA here is from genome assembly GCA_037952925.1 of Lithobates clamitans. Taxonomy (NCBI): domain Eukaryota; kingdom Metazoa; phylum Chordata; class Amphibia; order Anura; family Ranidae; genus Lithobates; species Lithobates clamitans. Next base: position 2,148 of record JBBGZY010003764.1, read on the forward strand.
AGAGTATAGCTCTGACCGGGACGGAGAGGTGAGACATACTATGTCCGCGTCGTGTATTTTTTTTTTTTTTGGTGTGATTTAATCTCCAATCAGAATCCTCCATTGCCAGCCCATAGCTCCCAGGATTCTCAATTAACTAGATGGCCCATCCCCCCCGTTTGAACCAACCGGATAGTTCCAGGGCGGTGACTGGTTCAGCTCCATTGCTCCACCCAGTCCCTTTAATAAAAGATGGCGTTTCACTTTAAGGAGATGCATTGTGTGTGAAGGCAAAGCAGTGGGCGGCGACTGACTCTCTCTATTTTTTTTTTTATCTATCGACAGCTGCGATCTCCCCGGGGCCCGGACCCAATTACTGTAATGCTGCACATGTCCATTTGCTACACTTCCTGCTGAATAGAGAACCCGCCGTCCCCCCCGACCACCAGAGAACACAACGCACACGAAGAACACAACCGGCCGGAAAAAGGGTTTACTGTGCGTCACGCAACGTCCCCCACCACCAAAGAAAAAAACCACAGAGGCGTCCAGGATTCGAACCGCCCGCCGCCGCCTTACGCAAAACTCCTTTCACGCTTGGAACCCGGCAGGCTGAATTTGATTGGCTACTGTGGAGGGCAACACAGACTTTTTGTATTCCAGGCAGCTTTAAAGGAGGTCATTCCACCCAAAACCAACATTTTCGGGTTTTTTTGGTAGATACTGGAGGGTTAAACCACTCTTCACTTTAAGAGATTAGAGGATTTTTTTTTTTCTTTTTGGGGAAAAAAAAAATAAAATAATGATTCCAATGCAGTTTGAAAGAAGAAAAGGTCCAAGATAAGCGACAAGAGCTCCTGTAGCCCTCAAAGCCCATAACGCCCCTAAAAGTCACCAAACGTCGCCTCCTTTTTGCTTTTCGCAGGAGACCCCACCCAATGAAAATTTCCCAAAATTGTGAAATTTTTTGGAAATCTCCAAAATTGCAGGAATTTCAGGAAAACGAAAAGCCAATTTTCGGTAATCACCGATTGAGGTGTTTGAATGCAAACCCCCCAATCCATTCACGCTTGTTGCGACTTTGGGATGCAACTTTGGATGGGTGCGACTTGCATGTGACTTCTTGTCCCTCTGCGAAGTTGGACCCACTGTTGCATGTAAAAAAAAAAAAAAAAAAAAAATCAGGTGCGACTTTCATGCAACTTTTGAGGATTAACATTGAAGTGTATGGCCCTCCAGAGTTGCATGAAAGTCGAAAAACAAAAAGTAGTGCATGAACTGCTTTGAAGTCGCTGCGACTTTAAGGCTGGGTTCACACTGTTGGGAACTGGATGCGCATCCAATTCGCAATAGCAGGAGGTTGTGACCGGCTCTCTATGGAGACAATTCACTTATCTCCGGTGCGAATGTGCACAGGGTCCTGTGCGTCTTTCGGTCTGAATTCAGACAAAAATTCGGGCTGAAATCTCACCTGAAACGGTGAACGGGGACGCACCGGACCCCTGCTGTGAGCCGCATGCGAAGATAGCGCAAACCCAGCCTTAGTCACGCATATATGAATGGTTATCATTAGAAAACATTGGGTGTGACTTGATGTCTTTGATGTCCAAAGTCGCATGACAAGTCGCACAAGACCCCATTCACACTTGTGCGACTTGTTATGTGATTTTGGCGCCGCCACGTTCCATACAGATAAAAAAATAAATGCAACACATTCTATTTTTTGTTGACTGCACTGGAACGCACTGCACTGGTATGAACTAGGGCCATTGGAATCCACGGTAAATACCGTGCGTGCGTTTTTGATGCAGAACACAGCCGCACTGGACTGCATCTGGTACGAACCTGTCCAGGTTCAGGCTACGAATCACACAGGAATCGTACCGCATTCCTGTGCAATACATATGCGATTCAGTGCGGTACGATTTTGAGTCCATTCGTTGTGGAAAAAAAAAAATGGAGTGGTGCCTGTACCAATTTTAGAAACGCACTGCAGCCGGATCGCATTGGTCGTTTTGTACCGTGCGATCCGGTGCAGGCAAAAAATGCACTGTGATTGCAACCTGTGTTTGGAGTGTTAACTGACGCCTACTGCAGACCGCAAGGGCATTGTAATTTAAATACGGTGTGGGAAGCGTGCACAGGTCGCAGGTTTCCCACACTGCGCTCGAGGGAAAGTCCCTTCTTCCCACCTCAGAACAGGTGTCCCCATTAAAAGATTTATCCTCTATTTCTATCCTGGTGACAACTCCAAAAAAAAGGATTAAAAAAATCACATCGCCTTTCGCACCAGTGTGCTCCCAAAAGAAATAAACTGACGTTCTCTTAATTTCCCTCCCCCACACCCCAAAACAGCTTCCGAGTGGTCCTTAGAAACCCCCCCCCCCCCCCCCCCCCCAAACAAGTGCTCACAGGAATACACAACGAAAAAAAAAAAAAATGTTACATAATGTATATAGGAAATCATAAATGATAAAAACGTCCAGATTGATTTGGATTAATATATAAAATGTAAGAAATCCAGATGATGAAATGTACAGAAAAGTATTTTACGTCACTTGTAATCCAACGATACAAAAGTCGCGATATCAGAAGAGAAAACGTTTAATAATATTAAAAGGTAAACGCTTTTATCAATAGTGACAGACTACAAAACCTGTAGAATATAATGTAATAAAAGAAAACATTTTTGGAACGATTCTTGTAGCTTTTTTTTCTTAAATTATGTTTGTATTTTTTATTTATCTATGTATTTTATTTATTTAATCCATTTATTTTATCTATTTTATTTTATCTATTTTATTTTTTTGTAATGAAAAGAAGCCAATGTGCACCCAATCATCAGTGTTGATGTCCACAGGCTGCTCTGTCTTTATACAATTCATCTATTTATCTATTTATTTTATTTATTTTTTTTGTTTATTTTATGTACATATTTTTTTGTTTGGCTTCTTTTCATGACAAAAAAATTAACAAAACATAAATAAATAAAATAGACAAAATAAATAGATAAAATAAATACAAATAAAATAAAAATAAAATAAATAGATAAATTAAATAAATACAGGCCAAACTGCAGACATTAACACTGATGATTGGGTGCACATTGGCTTCTTTTCACGATGACGAAAAAAATGTATACTCAATCATCAGTGTTGATGTCTGCAGTTTGGCCTGTATTTATTTAATTTATCTATTTATTTTATTTTTATTTAATCTATTTCTTTTATCCATTTTATTTATTCATGTTTTGTTTATTTATTTATTTTTTGTAACGAAAAGAAGCCAATATGCACCCAATCATCAGTGCCGATGTCCACAGTCTGGTCTGCATTTATATAATTAATTTATTTATCTATTTATTTTTTGTTTATTTTCTTTTGTCATGAAAAGAAGCCAAGGTGCACCCAATCATCAGCGTTGATGTCAGCAGTCTGGTCCTGTATTGGGCTAGTGCAGAGTTCCTTCGCTTTTTGCTCCTCCTTCCCCCACAGCCATCCAACAATGCAGCTAGCAAGGAGACGGCCGCATTGCATTGCAGTGGAGTGTAGAGGGGGTGTCGGCCTCCCATCCCCGACTCAGGATTGGCTGGGAGCTAGAGACGAGCGCTGGCTATCAATACAGCTGTCTCCTTTGCTAGCTGCGTTGTCGGTACGGCTGTAGAGGGGAGGGGTTGACCTGTAAAGCCATGTAGCCCAGTAACGGGACCGGTTCATTCAGCGCCCAGGGCAAGTATGTGGAGCGTTGCCACATACTTGCCCACAAAAGAAAAAAAAAATCCCCTGTACACAAGTATCACAGACTCCCCCCATGTACATAAGTATCACAGACTCCTCCAATGTACATAAGTATCACAGTCTCCTCCCATGTACATAAGTATCACAGGCTCCTCCCATGTGCATATATGTATCACAGGCTCCTCCCATGTACATAAGTATCACAGGCTTCTCCCATGTGCATATACGTATCACAGGCTCCTCCCATGTACACAAGTATCACAGCCTTTGCTCAATACTTTGGTGAAGCCCCTTTGGCACCAATTACAGCCTCAAGTCTTGTCGAGTATGATGCTACAAGCTTGGCACACCTATTTTTGGGCAGTCTCTCCCATTCTTCTTTGCAGGACCTCTCAAGCTCCATCAGGTTGGATGGGGAGCGTCGGTGCACAGCCATTTTCAGATCTCTCCAGACATATTCAAATCAGGTTCAAGTCTGGGCTCTCCTTTGTTATCTTGGCTATCGTGTGCTGAGGGTCGTTGTCCTGTTGGAAGATGAACCTTCACCCCAGGCTGAGGTCCACAGCGCTCTGGAGCAGGTTTTCATCAAGGATGTCTCTGTACATTGCTGCATTCATCTTTCCGTCGATCCTGACTAGTCTCCCAGGTCATGTTGCTGAAAAAAAATCCCCACAGCATGATGCTGCCACCACCATGCTTCACTGTAGTGATGGTATTGGCCAGGTGATGAGCGGTGCCTGGTTTCCTCCAGACATGACACTTACCATTCAGGCTAAATAGTTAAATCTTTGTTTCATCAGACCAGAGAACTTTGATTGAGAGTCCTTCAGGTGCCTTTTGGCAAACTCCAGGCGGGCTGTCATGTGCCATTCACTGAGGAGTAGCTTCCGTCTGGCCACTCTACCATACAGGCCTGATTGGTGGAGTGCTGCAAAGATGGTTGTTCTTCTGGAAGGTTCTCCTCTCTCCACAGAGCTGGAGCTCTGTCAGAGTGACCATCGGGTTCTTGGTCACCTTCCTGACTAAGGCCCTTCTCCCCAAATCACTTAGTTTGGCCAGGCGGCTGGCTCTAGGAAGAGTCCTGGCGGTTCCAAACTTCTTCCATTTATGGATAATGGAGGCCACTGTGCTCATTGGGACCTTCAATGCTTCAGACATATTTCTGTACCCTTCCCCAGTTCTGTGCCTCCATACAATCCTGTCTCGGAGGTCTACAGACAATTCCTTGGACTTCATAGCTTGTGGGACCGTATATAGACAGGTTTCCAAAACATGTTCAATCAACTGAATTTACAAGAGGTGCATACTTGCCAGCAGTCCTGATTTTCCTGGGACAATCCCGATAATTGATCCCTCGTCCAAATCTGAGTGAGTCCCGATCAAAATCCAGGGATTTTACTTTTGTCCCGTGCATAAGGAGTTTATTTATTTTCGGAGCCACAGCTTCTGGCTCTGAAAATATGTCTGCAAGAACTCTTTCCCAGCTAGCAAGTCTCTTTCCCCATGTGTTCAGAGGAGAGGGGATGGGCATCCGATCCATCAGCTTCTCTCGAGTGTACAAGTAGACAATTCTCCTGTACACTGAAGCCGGTTAGCTGCACAGATCGGAGACCCCTCCCCTCTCCACTGAACACATAGGGGAAAGAGACCTGCATACAAAATGGAGCTGCCGTCAACCCTCTGCCCCATGGCCTGCTGCTATGTCCGACGAGAGGCAGAGCCAAGGGACTCGGCTGGGGACGCCTGATGTAAGGGGGGACTCCGCTGGGGACACCTGATGTAAGGGGGGACTCCGCTGGGGACACCTGATGTAAGGGGGGACTCCGCTGGGGACACCTGATGTAAGGGGGGACTCCGCTGGGGACACCTGATGTAAGGGGGGACTCTGCTGGGGGTACCTGATGGCATCTGGTGGCAGGTGACGTTGCAAGTGACACGCTCAGGGCTCCCACTGATTCTGCATTATGAGTTGAATCATTGAATTTTATATTACAATGTAATAATAGAAATAATGCACTTCAATCATCCTGACACCATATCAACCATGATGCCAGGATGATTGAAGCGCCAACACCAGGTGTTTGGAGTGTCTTTATCTGCTGTTGTTAAACTTTCTGGAATACACACATTTCTATTGTGGTGTAGGATCTGGGCCTGCTGTCCCTCCATCCCGCTTTCTTTCTTTCCTTCTCTCTCCTTCCCTCCCTATTGTTTTCTTTCTTTCTCCCTCCATCCCTCCTTCATCTCAGACTCAAACAACACCCCCTTTGAACCACGCCCCCTTTAAGCCACACCCAATATTTAGTATAAACCGCTTCGCATGCCACATTTTTCTTTCCACACTACACCACACCCACAAACGAATGCCCCGCCACCTAATTATAGTAAGGCTCCGCCTACAGACAAAAAAAAGTGTCCCCATAAATTTTTTGACAATGTTGGCAACTATGCAGGTGAACTCTAATCAGATTGTAGAAACATCTCAAGGATGATCAGTGGAATCAGGAGGCACCTGAGCTCAATTCTGAGTGTCATGGCAAAGGCTGTGATACTTATGTAAATGGGAGGAGCCTGTGATGCTTATGCACATGGGAGGATCCTGTGATACTTATGCACATGGGAGGAGTCTGTACATAGGAGGAGCCTGTGATACCTATGTGCATGGGAGAAGCCTGTGATACCTATATCCAGGGGAGAAGCCTGTGATACCTATGTCCAGGGGAGGAGCCTGTGATACCTATGTACATGGGAGGAGCCTGTGATACCTATGTACATGGGAGGAGCCTGTGATACCTATGTACATGGGAGGAGCCTGTGATACTTATGCACATGGGAGGAGCCTGTGATACTTATGCACATGGGAGGAGCCTGTACATGGGAGGAGCCTGTGATACCTATGTCCATGGGAGGAGCCTGTGATACCTATGTCCAGGGGAGGAGCCGGTGATACCTATGTCCAGGGGAGGAGCCGGTGATACCTATGTCCAGGGGAGGAGCCGGTGATACCTATGTCCAGGGGAGGAGCCGGTGATACTTACACACATGGGAGGAATCTGTACATGGGAGGAGCCTGTGATCCCTATGTCCAGGGGAGCAGCCTGTGATCCCTATGTACATGGGAGCAGCCTGTGATCCCTATGTACATGGGATTTTTTTCCTTTTTTTATTTTTAATAAATTTGCAAAGGTTGCAAACAAACTGTCAATATGGGGAATTGTTTGTACAATTTTGAGGAAAATAATTAATTTAATCCGTTTTGGAATAAGGCTGTAACATAACAAAATGTGGAAAAAGTGAAGCGCTGTGAATACTTTCCGGGTGCACTGAAAAACTCTGTATTGTATTGGCTGAAAGTAAACAATGGTTTCCCATTAAAAAAAAAAAAAATAAATAAAATAAAAACTGCCCCCCCCCCGACCCCCTCTTGCAGTGCGTTTTCTATCTCGGGCGCCTCTCGTGACTCTCCCTGAATTCAGCTCATTTAGATGATGTGTGATGTGAGATGAAGGCACAGAGATCCCGGGAACAGGCCATGTGCTCTCCGCTCTCACCACTTCCCACATGTAGGTCACAGGGACATGGGTTCCCATTTAAAGGGCGTGTCAGCCCAAAATCCGCTTTTCTGTAAGTTTGGCGCCACGCTTTACCGAATCCAGCTTTCCTAAGTAAATCATTTTGGAGTACTCTGTTACAAAGTTTCCCTCCTGGAGATCCTGCCAGTAACGGCACCTCCTGCTGTAGACTGACAACGCTAAGGGGGAGCGTCTCGAACATTCGCACAGCTGTCACTAATGGTGATTGCTGCAAGAATCACCGCCATCTAGTGGCCATAATTAATAATCGCACCATGATGAAGGATGCTGACATCTCCGCGAAGCGACAGGATGGACTCCAAAAGACCAGAACTGGGAAAAGGGGTGGACAAGAGGGAAGGCTGCCCCGGGCGCAAGGAAGCAAAGAATAGATGCACGGTGGTACAACCATTCTACAGCATGTATCAACAGTGGGGGCAGGGCTGTCTTAATAGCATCATAGGCCCCTGGGCAAAGTAATACTCTGGGGCCCCTACCAGCCTGCCCCAATTTATGTCCCTACTCTCAAGAGTTAAAGTATAATTAAGTATAAGTTGATAGAGTTAAACATATGTCTATTAGTACTTTAAATAAAATGGATTTTAAACAAAAAGACTAATCAAACACAAAAGGGCACAGTATGGGGGGGGGGGCAGAAGGGAACGGTACAGGGAGAGTCAGGAGGGCACAATACTGGGATCGAGAGGGCATGGTACAGGGGGAGTCCGGAGGGCCAAGTACAGGTTCTAGGAGGTACAGGGGGAGTCATGAGGACACAATACTGGGATCAGGAGGGCACATTACAGGTTCTGGGCGGTACAGGGGGAGTCAGGAGGGCACAATACTGGGATTGAGAGGGCACAGTACAGGGGGAGTCCGGAGGGCCAAGTACAAGTTCTAGGAGGTACAGGGGGAGTCATGAGGACACAAGACTGGGATCAGGAGGGCACATTACAGGTTCTGGGCGGTATGGGCGAGTCAGGAGGGCACAAATACTGGGATCAGGAGGGCATAGTACAGGTTCAACGCAATGGGCACAGTACAGGGGGAGTCAGGAGGGCACAGTACCGGTTCAACACAAAGGGCACAGTACAGGAGAAGAAAGGGGAGAGAGGGGGGGGACAGAAGGACACGGTACAGGGGGAGTCAGGAGGGCACAGTACAGGTTCAACACAAAGGGCACAGTACAGGGGGAGGGGGCAGAAGGGCAAAATACCAGGATCAGGAAGGCACAGTACAGGTCCTATAACATAGAGAGGGAGCCAGGAGTGCACAATACTGGGATCAGGAGGGCCCAGTACCAGTTCAACACAAAGGGCACAGTACAGGAAAAAAAGGGGGGGACAGAAGGACACGGAGTCAGTAGGGCACAGTACAGGTTCAACACAAAGGGCACAGTACAGGGGGAGGGAGCAGAAGGGCAAAATACCAGGATCAGGAAAGCACAGTACAGGTTCTATGAGGTACAGGGGGAGTCAGGAGGGCACAATATGGGGATCAGGAGGGGATAGTGCAGGTTTAACACAAAGGGCACAGTACAGGAGGAGGAGGGGTGGGGGGCAGAAGGGCAGGGTACAGGGGGAGTCAGGAGGGCACAATACTGGGATCAGGAGGGCACAGTACAGGTTCAATACAAAGGGCACAGTACAAAGGTGAGGGGGGGAGCAGAAGGGCATGGTACAGGGGGAATCGGGAGGGCACAGTTCAGGTGCTGGGATGGTGCCCGGAATATGGCCATTACGGGACAGCTTGATAAAAAGCGTGACTGTCCCGACAAATCCGGGACAGTTGGCAAGTATGATGTCATGCAAAATGACAGGGGTGCCCATGCATTAAGACAGCCCTGAGTGGGGGACGGGGGTGCAGGTCTGAATCCTTGCCCTGGGCTCCCTAACCCTGGACAACCCTAACCCTGTACCGCCAATGACATCAGCACTGCTAATCCCAGTGCCACCTGATTGGGAGCCCCTCCTACAGTCCTGGGGTATCTTAAAGGGCCAGCAACGGGATAATGGCACCTGGAACACAAGTGCAAGTGTAAATGAACAGGCTACGCCATGCATTGCACGCCTTGCAGAAAACGCACATGAACACACATGCGTTGCTGCAGTGCTTAAGCTAAAATTTTGTATCCACCCAAAGGGGACTTCTGTACGGTGAGACCCTGCGGCCGTTGTCCTTGTATTGTAGTGACCAGCAGGGCTGGGACAAGGGGTGTGAAGGAGGGGTGTCTGCACTGGACACTGTGAGGTGGGGGGGATTTGTGATGAAAGGGGGAATTTAGGGGGGGGGGTTGTACTAGGAGGGGAAATTTTAGGGGGAAGAGGATTTGTGCTTGTGAAAGGTTATTTTTTTGTGGGGTGGGGGGGGAGTGGGCGCAGTTTGGCATGCTTGCCCTTGGCTCTAGATGACTTTGTCCCGGCACCGGTGAAATGGTTATGTGCATTTATTTCGGTGGTTTATGGAATGAAATATTTATATACTGCAACATGACGATGATACAACGGGGCGGACACGGGGTGGCAGCACTGAGTCCATGAAAGGCGGTGATGGCTCTTTTGCCGGGGATCCTCACCGCTGCTGAATCAGCACCTGGGAGGACTGCAGACGCCGGCAGGAGAGATGCCACAATCCAATCGCGGCATCCGATTTCAGGCTCTGCTCGGGGAAATCTCTGATCATCGTATGGAGGGAGGGAGAGATTCCCTATCAATGTTACATTGTATCTAAACCAAAGAACAAAAACTATAGAGATCAGAGCTGACCAAGGCCGGGAAAAGCAAGGGGGTGGGCAGGAGGGGACGACTGCCCTGGGCACTGTGGTATCATGTGTTGGGACGGGGAATTTGGGGGGACAGAAGGGGGGTGATAATTGTTTTAGGGGGGTCTGAAAGTGGTGATCTGGGGGTATGTGTGTGGGGATGGGGGAAAAGGATTTGTGCTAGGAGGAATTTGGGGGCTTTGTGCTAGAAAGGGCATTTTATTGATTTTTTTTTTTTGGGGGGGGGGGGGTGATTTGTGCTAGGAGTGGAATATTGGGGGGGGGTAGGATTTGTGCTAGGAGGGCTATTTGTGCTCAGAGGAGACAATTGGGGTGTAGGATTTGTGCTAGGAGGGGGATTTGTGCTAGGAGGGGAGAATTGGGGGGTATGTTTTGTGCTGGGGGGGCTTTGGAGTGGGGAGGGGGATTTGTGCTCAGAGGGGACAATTGGGGTGAAGGATTTGTGCTAGGAGGGGGTATTTGTGCTAGGAGAGGAAAATTTGGGGGGGAGGGTTGGGGCTGTAGGATTTGTGTTAGGAGGGGGGCTTTGGAGTGGGGGGGGGGATTTGTGCTCAGAGGGGACAATTGGGGTGTAGGATTTGTGCTAGGAGGGGGGATTTGTGCTAGGAGGGGGATTTGTGATAGGAGGGGAGAATTGGGGGGGGTAGGATTTGTGCTGGGGGGGCTTTGGAGTGGGGAGGGGGATTTGTGCTCAGAGGGGACAATTGGGGTGAAGGATTTGTGCTAGGAGGGGGTATTTGTGCTAGGAGGGGGGCTTTGGAGTGGAGGGGGATTTGTGCTCAGAGGGGACAATTGGGGTGTAGGATTTGTGCTAGGAGGGGGGATTTTTTTTTGGGGGGGGGGGTTGTGCAAGAATTGGAATTTGTGCTAGGAGGGGAAAATTGGGGAGTAGGATTGGTGCTCGCAGGGGAAAACTGGGGGGGGGGGTGGGATTAGTGCTGGGAGAGGAGGATTTGTTTACGGAGGGGAAATTTTAGGGAGTGTAATGTTTGTGCTAGGAGAGGGTGATTTTTTTGGGGGGAGGGGGTATTCATGCTGGGGGGATTTGGGAAGAGAGGAGATTTGAACTGGGGGGGGGGGAGAAGATTTCTGCTGGGGGGGGGGTTGTACTGGGAGGAGGGGGAATTTAAAAACCTAGGGGGTAAGCATACAGATTAGTGCCCCATTTTTTATTTTATTTTTTGGGGGGGGGGGGGGATGCTCATACATCTTGGGGGGGCGCAGTTTGGCATGTGTGCTCTGGACTTTAAATGACCTTGTCCCGACACTGCAGCTGACCAGTCTTGAGATGTGGCGTCTGCATTAGTCTTCTTTTTTTTTAGCCTTGTGTTTTTATTTTCACCTGGTGATCCTGCCAGTAAGACACATCTGTGCATTTATTTGAGGAATGCGTGCAAAAATGCGCTACAAAACGCGCGTCGCACGTGCGGGGCACCATTAACGGTCAATGGCACCACAAGAGCGGGTGGCAGACGTGCTACAAACACTCTGGCGCATGTTGAAAAAAAATGCCTTTAGCTCTTGAGCGGTAATTAATTTTAATGATCAGAATAAATTATTAATCTGGCCAATAAAATGAATTAACGCCCAAGAACATGACGCGTCTAAATGAGTTACGCATCAAGGTCTCTTACTACCAAAACGCCTCAGCCAGGGGGAAAGGTGTCTAGAGGAGACGGGCAAACATGTGCATGAGGCCCAATAATTCCTCCATGTTGATCTCACCATTTATGTACCACGCAAATTGCTCAGGCGCGTTTTTTTTTTTCTTTAATCTCATTACGGTCAGAACACAGGATGACAGATCAATATTTGACTTCCTGAGCAGGGCGCTGATTTATGCCGAGCCAGGACTTTGGACCCCGTCAGCGTTTTGCCGCAAGAATGAGCTCCACCGAGCAAACGTCAATCGACTCGCCCCTCCCCCCGACACCGCGCTAGTTTGTAAAACACAGATCTTTACAGTTTTTTTTTTTTTTTTTTTATTCTGGTGTTGGCAAAAAAAAAAAAAAAACTTTGGTTGGGAGAATTGTATCTAAATAGTGGAAATATGTCAAATGTAATTATTTTTTTAAATTCTGTCCTGTGCAAACACAGATTCTCAATGGGATTTAGGTCTGGGCTGTGACTTGACCATTCTAAGGCTCTATTCACACTAATGCGTTTTTTGATGCATTTTGCAGAAATGCATGGGAATTTTTTTAACATGGGTTCCTATGGAACATGATCACATCAATGCATTTTTGTGCCTCTGCGTTTTTGAAAAGGGTCGGGGACTTTTTTTCGTGCAAAATGCAGCGTTTTGCATGTAATAGAATTCAATGGACCCGCATCCAAAAACGCAAGTACCGCGTTTTTACTGCGTTTTGCATTTATTTTCCTTTTTTTTTTTTATACTGTATACAGTGTTAAAAAAATGAAACGCGGCAAGCACCGCAAAAAGCACTGCAGAAACGCTCAAAAGAAACATGCATAGATGTGAATCGAGCCTAACACATGAATGTGCTTTGATCTAAACCATTCCATTGTAGCTCTGGCTGTATGTTTCGGGTCGTTGTCCTGCTGGAAGGTGAACCTCCGTCCCAGTCTCAAGTCTTTTGTAGACACTAACAAGTTTTCTTCTAAGATTGTCCTGTATTTGGCTCTATCCATCTTCCCATAAACTCTCACCAGCTTCCCTGTACCTGCTGAAGAAAAGCATCCCCGCCACATGATGCTGCCACCACCATGTTTCACAGTGGGGATGGTGTGTTCAGGGTGATGTGCAGTGTTAGTTTTCCCCACACATAGTGTTTCGCTTTAGGCCAAGAGTTCAATTTTGGTCTTCTCTGACCAGATCACCTTCTTCCACATGTTTGCTGTGTCCTCCACATGGCTTCTCACAAACTACAAACAGGACTTCTTATGACTTTCTTTCTCCAATGTCTTTCTTCTTGTCACTCTTCCATAAAGGGCAGATTTGTGGAGAACACGACTAATAGTTGTCCTGTGCACAGATTCTCCCCCCTGAGCTGTGGATCTCTGCAGCTCCTCCAGAGTTACCATGGACCTCTTGGCTCTTCTCTGATGAATGCTCTCCTTGCCCGGCCGGTCAGTTTAGGTGGACGGCCATGTCTTGGTAGGTTTGCAGTTGTGCCATACTCTTTCCATTTTCCGATGATGGATTGAACAGAGCTCCGTGAGATGTTCAAAGCTTGGGAGATTTTTTTATAACCTAACCCTGCTTTATACTTCTCCACAGCTTTATCCCTGACCTGTCTGGTGTGTTCCTTGGCCTTCATGATGCTGTTTGTTCACTAAGGTTCTATAACAAACCTCTGAGGGCTTCACAGAACAGCTGTATTTATACTGAGATTAAATTACACACAGGTGGACTCTATTTACTAATTAGGTGACTTCTGAAGGCAATTCGTTCCACTAGATTTTAGACAGGGGTATCAGAGTAAAGGGGGCTGAAAACAAAATATACACCACCAGTGGTGGCCGCTCATATGGGGCGCAGCCCCCCCCCCCCCGAATCTCTATGCAGGGCACCAGACGCATGGGTTTTTATAGGTTTTTTTTATTTTTAGAAGCACGTGGATTAGAGCCCGAGGCTCCAATTGGCTTCAAATTGGGTGGGCTCGGGGGGGCAATGAGCGCAGAGCACTGCACCCCGAGCCCACCCACTTGTGCGACATCAGCGAATTAGTATTCAATAATGTCTTCCTGCTTCTGCTCCCGGCCAATCAGGAAGCGGGTCGCAAGACACGATTGGCCGAGGGGGGAGAAGCGACCAGATTAGCCGGTAGGAGAAGGGACCAGATTGGCCGGTAGGAGAAGCAACCAGATTGGCCGGTAGGAGAAGCGACCAGATTGGCCGGTAGGAGAAGCGACCAGATTGGCCGGTAGGAGAAGCGACCAGATTGGCCGGTAGGAGAAGCGACCAGATTGGCCGGTAGGAGAAGCAACCAGATTGGCCGGTAGGAGAAGCAACCAGATTGGCCGGTAGGAGAAGCAACCAGATTGGCCGGTAGGAGAAGCGACCAGATTGGCCGGTAGGAGAAGCGACCAGATTGGCCGGTAGGAGAAGCGACCAGATTGGCCGGTAGGAGAAGCGACCAGATTGGCCGGTAGGAGAAGCGACCAGATTGGCCGGGTAGGAGAAGCAACCAGATTGGCCGGTAGGAGAAGCAACCAGATTGGCCGGTAGGAGAAGCAACCAGATTGGCCGGTAGGAGAAGCAACCAGATTGGCCGGTAGGAGAAGCAACCAGATTGGCCGGTAGGAGAAGCAGCCAGATTGTCCGGTAGGAGAAGCGATAAGATTGGTCAGTAGTATAAGTGACAAGATTGGTCGGTAGGAGAAGCGCCCAGATTGGCCGGTAGGAGAAGCGCCCAGATTGGCCGGTAGGAAAAGCAACAAGATTGGTCGGTAGGAAAAGCAACAAGATTGGTCGGTAGGAGAAGCGACCAGATTGTCCGGTAGGAGAAGCGACCAGATTGGCCGGTAGGAAAAGCAACAAGATTGGTCGGTAGGAGAAGCGACCAGATTGTCCGGTAGGAGAAGCGACCAGATTGGCCGGTAGGAGAAGCAACAAGATTGGTCGGTAGGAGAAGCAACAAGATTGGTCGGTAGGAGAAGCAACAAGATTGGTCGGTAGGAGAAGCAACAAGATTGGCCAGTAGGAGAAGCAACAAGATTGGTCGGTAGGAGAAGCAACAAGATTGGTCGGTAGGAGAAGCAACAAGATTGGTCGGTAGGAGAAGCAACAAGATTGGTCGGTAGGAGAAGCAACAAGATTGGTCGGTAGGAGAAGCAACAAGATTGGCCAGTAGGAGAAGCAACAAGATTGGCCAGTAGGAGAAGCAGTGGGGAAGCTGCTGAAGCCGCCGAGAAGAATCAGTGGGGAAGCCGCCCGCGACCTGGATGGGCTAAATGGTGCGGTACGGTCAGCCGAGGGGGTGGGGGGGGGAGGGTCGGTTGGGAGGTCTGTTTGCCGCCCCTCCCCAAAAGTTTAGGCACCAGCCGCCACACTTTTCACATATTTATTTGTAAAAAAAAAAAAAAAAAAATGTTGAAAACCGTTGATCATTTATCACACAAAATCCCAATAAAATACATTTACGTTTTTTCGTTGTAACATGACAAAATGTGGAGAATTTCAAGGGGTTTGAATACTTTTT
>JBBGZY010003765.1:0-25564 GCA_037952925.1 Lithobates clamitans
CACTGATACGTGGCACTGATGGGCACTGATACGCGGCACTAAAATGAGGCACTGATGGGCATCCCTGGTGACACTGGCAGATGTAGGCATTGCAGCGGGCACTGACTGGCAGCTGCCTGGGCACAGATTGGCAGCTGCCTGGGCACACAGTGGCATTTCCCTGGTGGTCTAGGGGCATACCTGGTGGTCCAGTGTGGATCGCTTCCCTGGTGGTCTTGGGCGGCTTCCCTGGTGGTCCTGGGCGGCATGATGGTGGTCCTGGGTGGGATCCGAGGGGGGCTGTGCTGATAAACAATCAGCACAGACCCCCCCTGTCAGGAGAGCAGCCTGATCGCCTCTCCTCTACTCATATCTGTCAGATGCGAGTGAGAAAAAGCCGATCACCGGCTCTTCCTATTTACACCGTGATCAGCCGTGATTGGACACGGCTGATCACGTGGTAAAGAGAACAAACGCAGTCAAAACATAGCCAGTGTTCAGGAACCGGAGCAGATAGTCAGACAAGCCAAACGTCAGGGAGTCAGAGATTAGCGTAGTAAAACAGCAAGCAGGATCTGGAGCCAGAAGGGATGTCAGCCAAGCCAGTCTTTTAACAGGAATGCAGGAGAGCATCTCTGTGATGTTGACCAAGGCGAAGGCAGAGATCCTCTGGGCTGGACGGCTTAAGTAGACAGGACTGATGAGCAGGATATCATCAACAGTCACTGTGGAGAGAGATAGGAGCTACCAATTAGCCGACAGCTGAGCGGCCAGCTCAGAGAAGGAAGGGCTGAGCCCAGCCCTGACACTATGACACATACAAGGCAGGAAGGATCACTATGACACACGGAAGGCAGGAAGGATTACAATGGTACATGGAAGGCAGGAAGGATCACTAAGTCACATGGAAGGCAGGATCACTATGGCACATGGAAGGCAGGAAGGAAGGATCAGTATGGTACATGGAAAGCAGAAAGGATCACTATGGCACATGGAAGGCAGGAAGGATCACAAAGTCACATGGAAAGCTGGATCACTATGGCACATGGAAGGCAGGATCACTATGGCACATGGAAGGCAGGATCAATATGGCACATGGAAGGAAGCGTGAGAGAGAGGGGTAAATTCACTTAAGACTTTAACCCACCCTGTTCTCCAGCGACATTGTGCGCACTGCTTCGAAATTCCCGCCCATAGAATCCCTTCACATGCCCAGCATTGGCTGTACGCGGGGGGTTCTGGGCGGACACAGGGGGGACACGGTGAAGAGGTGGAGCAGATCTAGCCCACCTCCTCTCCCATTCTGTAGAGTGGTCCGGCGAGCAGGTGGGCGAGGGAGGTGGGGGGGGACTGTACCGCACTCACTGACAGGCAGAGTCAAGCTCCGCTGCGGGATTCAGCCCGGATTCGCAAGACACCGGAATCTACTTAAAATCCCAGAGTGGTCCCGGCGAATCCGGAACGGTTGGAAGGTATTGGGGGTTGGACCCCTTTTTGCCTTCAGGACTGCCTTCATTCTTGGTGGCATAGATACAACAAGGTGTTGGAAACGTTCCTCAGAGATTTTGCTCCATAGTGACATGACAACATCACTCAGTTGCTGCAGACTTGTCGGCTGCACATCCATGATGCCAATCTCCTGTTCCACCACATCCCAAAGGTCCTCTATTGGATGAGATGTGGTGAGTGTGGAGGCCATTGGAGGACAGGGACCTCATTGTCCAGTGGTGAGATGATCGGAGCTTTGTGACATGGTGCATTATCCTGCTGGAAGGAGCCATCAGAAGAGGCACATTCCTCCCAACTTTTGAACTTGAGGATGAGGGACATTTCAGGGAGATAGTGACCTGGCAGCAAAAAGTGGGCGTGGCCAAACATGATAGTGGGAGGGGTTTAGGGGCCATGATTAAACAAAACCTTGGCTTCCTTGTACCTATAAAACATGCTTTGATTGCTGTGACACAAGCTGGAGTCTCAGGGATACATATAAACCTCAACACAATCATTTACAACAAAAAAATTCCAATAGATCCTGTAAACTGAAAATAGACAGAGAGCTTAAAATAGAGGATTATGAAGGAGCTGAGGAACCCGGGGGTGGGGCTAAAGAATAAGTACTGCAGTACGTGCAGCACATAGTAGTAAATGATGGTCAAGTTGCGCCTACCAGTGGGAGTGGCTTATAGAGGGACGATTGAACAGAAAGTGAGCCTAGTTGCTGTATACAGAGCAGCATTGCTTCAACAAATGAATATCAGAAGGAAATCTTATGCAACATAACTCTCAGGGCTCATTCACATTAGTGGTTGTAGGGGTGGTAAAACCATGGCTCAACCACAGGGTTTTACCATATCGCCAAGTGCTCCCCTTTAGCTGCAGAGGCAGCAGCCGGGGGTGGGGGGGGGGGGGGGGGACATATGCTGCAGCCGTGATCCTTTTCCTCGTGGCTACGACAAGGATTATATCCCCTAATGCATTGGCGGGCACTACTGCCCACTGACCGCAACCTGTGCAAGTGAATGGGGGCGCTCTGCAAAGCATCATTTTTCAATTTGTACCACACAAAACCACATAGCACATTACCAACCGCATTGATAGTGGCAGCGTGTTTATGGCCACCAAACCACAAAATACTGCAGTACCATGTGGTTTGGCGGCTATAAACACGCTGCCATTACCAATTATGGGCACCCACGTGCGTCTCAAAAGGGCAGCATGGCTGCATGCAGTGAGGGAAATGCACGCGGGGCGCCCCTTTCCTGCACTGTGCTCCAGTATAAACCAACCCTTAGAGAGAGACAGGGGGAAGGATCACTATGGTATATGGAAGAAAGGAAGGAAGGATCACTGTGGCATAATGAAGGCAGGCAGAGAGAATCACTATGGCACATGGAAGGCAGGAAGAAAGGATCTCTATGGCACATGGAAGGCAGGAAGGAAGGATCTCTATGGCACATGGAATGCAGGAAGGAAGGATCTCTATGGCACATGGAAGGCAGGAAGGAAGGGTCTCTATGGCACATGGAAGGCAGGAAGGAAGGATCTCTATGGCACATGGAATGCAGGAAGGAAGGATCTCTATGGCACATGGAATGCAGGAAGGAAGGATCACTATGGCACAGAGAAGGCAGGCAGAGAGAATCACTATGGCACATGGAAGGCAGGAAGGAAGGATCACTATGGCACCTGGGAGGCAGGAAAGTTCACTAGGGCACAATGAAGGCAAGAAGGGTCACTAGAGCACAGGAAAGGCAGGAAGAAGGGATCACTATGGCACATAGAAGGCAGGGAGGATCACTATGGCACATGGAAGAAAGGAAGGATCACTATGGCACATGAAAAGCAGGAAGGATTACTATGGCACATAGAAGGAAAGAAGGATCAATATCGCACATGGAAGGCAGGAAGGATCAGTATGGGATATGGAAGGGAGGAAGAATCACTATGGCAAGAAGGATCACCGTGACACGTGGATAGCAGGAAGGATCACTATGGCACCTGGAAGGCAAGAAGGAAGGCTCACTATGGCACATGGAAGGCAGTAAGGAACACTATGACACAATGACGGCAGGAAAGATAACTATGACACAAGGAATGCAGGAAGGATCACTATGGCACATGGAAGACAGGAAGGAAGGATAACTATGGCACATAGAAGACAGGCAGGATCACTATGGCACATGGAAGGCAGGAAGGAAGGATAACTATGGCACATAGAAGACAGGCAGGATCACTATGGCACATGGAAGGCAGGAAGGATTACTATGACACCTGGAAATCAGGAAGGATCACTATGACACCTGGAAAGCAGGAAGGATCACTATGGCACATGGAAGGAAGGAAGGATCACTATGGCACATGAAAGGCAGGAAGGATCATTTTATTTCTTTGTAAATGTCCTTTTTGCCCCCCCCCCCCCCCCCCACTCAAGATGCATACCAGACCCTTCGAGGCTGATATGGATTTTAGGGGGGGGGGGGGGGGGCTCATGCAAAAAAAAAAAAAGGAAGGTATATTACTCAGGAAATCAATGCCAGACCCCTTAAGGTCCTGTACAGATTTTCAGGGGAACTCAAAGAAGAAAAAAATGAAAAGGGGTGAGGTGAGAATGCACCCCCCCTTCTGAACTATGTATAGGTAGACATGTGCACTGCCCAAAAATTTGTTTTCGTTTTCGTTTCATTAGTTTATTTTCTTTTAGTTTTTCGGGTCATTCGTTATGATCGCAATTCATAAATTCGAAAATCCGAAAATAAGAAAGAAAATCTGAAAATTTGAATAACTAACTAACTTACTAATAATACCTAACTATTAAATGATAGGTATTGGAATTTCCTTTCAAATTCGGCTGTTAGTGAACGTAACGAATACAAATTTATCCGAAGTTGCGAATTATCCGAAATAACGAATGGCGCATCTAAACAAATGCAACTGAACGAATTAATAATAAATAATAATAAAAGGTTTTTAGTATTATTATTGTTATCTAATATTATTAATTTATGTTCCAATTGTTTGGATGCGGCATTCATTATTGTGGATAATTCGTAACTTTGGATAAATTCGTATTCGTTACGTTCACTAACAGCCAAATTTGAAAGGAAATTCCAATACCTATAATTTAATAGTTAGCTATTATTAGTTAGTTATTATTTCAGATTTTCTCATTTTTGAATTTAGGAATGTAGGAATTTTCGAGTTTACGGATATTCGGAAAAATTTGTTAAACGGGTTTTCGTTAATTTGGATATTTCCAAATGAACGAATTTGTCAAAATTCATTAAAAAACGAATTCAGAACGAAACGAATTGCACATGTCTAATCGGTGGGGGGAGGGGAGGGGGGGCCGATCTGCCTCAGGGGCAATGGCCTAATCTACACAACCCTGACCAGTGGTTATGGGGGTCTTATCGGAAACTGAAAGCCCCTTTAATAATAAGGGGACCCCCACATTCTGCCCCTCCCTCCATGTGAATGAGTCAGAGCTACATAGTCCCCCCTTTTCTTATTCACAACGAAAGGATCGTAGCCTTGAAATAAAGACACACAGATGTTTGACCTCTATTAGTAAAAAATAAAAATCCCCCAAAAATGTCCCTCGCATATTTATTGTCAATCATGATGCCCTCTGACTTGCCCAAAAAAAAAAAGAAAAAGAAAAAGGCAACCGAACGTAAACGACCAATCCTATCGCTAGCCACATGAGAACTCCCCACAAGCTGTTACCAGCTATATAAGGGAAGAGGGCGGGGACGGTGGTGACATCATTGACCAAATAGGGTTATCGCAGTGATATGTAGGCAGTGATTTCACTGCTATCCCCGCCCCTTTGCTTACCTGGTGGGGATTCCCGATGACATTCAGTGGTCGCTAGGGTCAGGGCCAGACTGGCACTTTCCCAGTGGGCCGGGGCCGTGGGGTCAAATGTCCTTGTGGGGCCCAAGGCAGCTGGGCTGCTCCTTGAGCCAGCGCCGCCCACTACGGTTCTCTGCAGTCGGCCGGCCGCAAGTTCAGCTGTCAGGCTGGGGGGGGGGGGGCGGAAACTACAGGTCAGGTGACTTGTGACCACGAAGAGGAAGAGGAAGGGAAGCTGGAGGAGATGCCGGACTAGAGAGGAAGGGAGTGTGGCTCCCCTTGCGCCTGGATAGGGGAGCCACACTCATGTGGGAAATTTCAAGGGGTGTGAATACTTTTTCAAGCCACTATAAAAGAATCAATCTCTCCATTTTCCTCCTGCAGCCTCCGAAAGCCCGCTTATCCTCCTCTCCCTCCCGCAGGCATTCAGAGGCTGCAGGAGGAAAACGGAGAGATTGATTCTTCTACCGTGGCTTGAAAATGTATTCATACCTCTTGAAATTCTCCACATTTTCTCAAGTTACAACCAAAAACATAAATGTATTTTATTGGGATTTTATGTGATAGACCAACACAAAGTGTCACATAATTGTGAAGTGGAAGGAAAATGATAAATGATACAAATAAATATGTGAAAAGTGTGGGGGGGGGCATTTGTATGGCGCCCCCCGGAGTCAATACTTTGTAGAACCCCCTTTCTCTACAAGTCTTTTTGGGGGTGTCTCTACCAGCTTTGCACATCTAGAGAGGACATTTCTCCCCATTCTTCTTTGTAGAATATCTCAAGCTCTGTCAGATTGGATGGAGAGCGTCTGTGAACAGCAATTTTCAAGTCTTGCCACAGATTTTCAATGTGATTTAGGTCTGGACTGTGACTGGGCCATTCTAACACATGAATATGCTTTGATCTAAACCATTCCATTGTAGCTCTGGCTGTATGTTTCGGGTCGTTGTCCTGCTGGAAGGTGAACCTCCGCCCCGGTCTCAAGACTTTTGCCGACTCTAATAGGTTTTCCTCTAAGATTGTCCTGTATTTGTCTCCATCCATCTTCCCATCAACTCTGACCAGCTTCCCTGTCCCTGCTGAAGAAAAGCATCCCCACCACATGATGCTGCCACCACCATGTTTCACGGTGGGGATGGTGTGTTCAGGGTGATGTGCAGTGTTAGTTTTCCCCACACATAGAGTTTTGCCAAAAGGCCAAAAAGTTGAATTTTGGTCTCCTCTGACCAGATCACCTTCTTCCACATGTTTGCTGTGTCCTCCACATGGCTTCTCACAAACTACAAACAGGACTTCTTATGACTTTCTTTCTCCAATGACTTTCTTCTTGTCACTCTTCCATAAAGGGCAGATTTGTGGAGAACACGACTAATAGTTGTCCTGTGGACAGATTCTCCCACCTGAGCTGTGGATCTCTGCAGCTCCTCCACAGTTACCATGGACCTCTTGTCTGCTTCTCTGATGAATGTTCTGCTTGCCCGGCCGGTCACTAAGGTTCTCTAACAAACCTCTAAGGGCTTCACAGAACAGCTGTATTTATACTGAGATTAAATGACACACAGGAGGACTCTATTTAATAAATTAGGTGACTTCTGAAGGCAATTGGTTCCACTAGATATTAGTTAGGGGTATCAGAGTAAAGGCGGCTGAATTCAAATCCCCCCCCCCCCCACTTTTCACAAATTTATTTGTGTCATTTATAATTTTCCTTCCACTTCACAATTATGTGCCACTTTGTGTTGGTCTATCACATAAAATCCCAATAAAATACATTTACGTTTTTGGCTGTAACATGTGGGAAATTTCAAGGGGTATGAATACTTTTTCAAGGCACTGTATATATATATATATATATATATATATATATAGAGGGGCGTAACTACCACCATAGCGACCCATACGGGCGCTATGGGGCCCGCAGCTGAGTGGGGCCCGGTGAGGATGAGAGCACCGCCGGCACAGTCTCCCAGCCAGGGGAAGAGAGAGGAAAGGAAGAGGTGAGCTGTCCGTATCAGCAGAGAGCTGAATTGCCCGATGTAAGAGCTTTCTTTAGAACTTCCAGTGTTCCCGGGGCTCACGTCACATAGCTCCACCTTTTAGCCCGGTGCCTTTGATAGACAGAACGCCAATCCAATGCGGGACATGTGACGTCATCAAAGGCGTCGGGCCAAGAGGTGGGGCTATGTGACGATGAGCCCCGGGAAGATAGGAAATTCAAATGAAAGCTATTACAGCGGGCAATCCCGCTCTCTGCTGATCCGGGTGGCTTGCCTCTTCCTCTGCATAGGTGGGGCTGTATGGGGCACAGGCAGACCAGGCTGTATGGGGAACAGGTCACGCTGTATGGGGAACAGGTCACGCTACATGGGGCACAGGTCACGCTGTATGTGGCACAGGTCACGCTGCATTGACACTAGGGCAGCTGTGGGGGGGGGGGGCTGTTTGCAGGGGGGCCCCATACAACATTTTGATATATATATATATATATATATATATATATATATATATATATATATATATATATATATATATATATATATATATCAGTGGCGGCTGGTGCTCAAATTTTTTTTTGGGGGGGGGGGGGATGCGCAAAAATTTTTTGAAAAAAAAAATCATCAATTGCCTATTAAATGCTGCCATTATGCCCATCAAACGCTGCCAGTGTGCCCATCATATGCTGACAGTGTACTCATTAAATGCTGCCAGCGTGCCCTTAAACGCCCCCAGTGTGACCCCCCCCGCCCGCTCGCAATCTGCCCGGCACTTACCCTGACTCGGTGGTGCAGCGGGTGACAGCTACAAGCGGGGTCCTTCGTGCGTCTCCTGCCGTCGTCATCCCCCGTCCTCTCCTAATAGGCGTCTAATAGCGGCGTCTGTCGTTTCATCCAGTTGACAGGTAACAGACCTGAGCACCTGATCGGCGGAGAGGCGGTTTAGTGTTAGGAAAGCGAATATTCATTCGCTTTTCTAACACAGCTGAGCTGAGTGACCTGCAAGCGCCCAGCATGGCTCTCATCAGGTGCTTCCAAAAAGTACCCCGCCGCTGTAATTCAAAAGGAGACGGGCGCCTGAATAGGGGGTGTCAGTGGCGGCCATAGATAGATTCATGCAATGCATGAATCTATCTATTGGTGATAGAGGGGGTGGCAGGAGAGAGGGGGCGGTGCCCGTGCACCCTTATGGACGCACCGCCACTGATAGATATAAATATATATATATATATATATATATATATATATATATATATATATATATATATATATATATATCTCTCTATCTATATCTATCTATATCTAGATAGATAGATAGATAGATTTTATTTTTTCTATTTTTTTATTATTATAACTTATTTTACTGTTAAATCATGTTCGGGTGGAGTGAACATTTTAATGTCTAGCTGTCCTCGGAGCTCATTACCCCTCTGATCTGTATTCCTGGTAATCATTGGGGAGGGAGTTTGTCCTCCGAAGGTTCATCTCACACCTCAGCAATACAAAGAAATACAATTTTAGCTGCAAATTGCAGAACTCCCACACAGGGGAACATTGGAGGGAAATGGAATAAATTAGAATACATTTCATAAAAGTTCACTTTTCTGCATGGAATGTCCTTGTGCACCACTGAACTCTATTCCTAAATGTCCGCAGACACAACCGCACTAAATACACAGCTATCCGCATAACGATCAGATAACAACTTTGTATTCCATGACTTTTTATTAAATGGTAACTATCTTCCAAACCTAGTTACATTTTATTTATGTTATACAGGAGTGACATCACCACTTCTCAGATATAAGATATATTATACAGTAGTGACATCACCGCTCTCCAGATATAAGATATATTATACAGGAGTGACATCACCGCTCTCCAGATATAAGATCTATTATACAGGAGTGACATCACCGCTCTCCAGATATAAGATATATTATACAGGAGTGACATCACCGCTCTCCAGATATAAGATCTATTATACAGGAGTGACATCACCGCTCTCCAGATATATAAGATATATTATACAGGAGTGACATCACCGCTCTCCAGATATAAGATATATTATACAGAGTGACATCACCGCTCTCCAGATATAAGATATATTATACAGAGTGACATCACCGCTCTCCAGATATAAGATATATTATACAGAGTGACATCACAAGAGCACTTTTCTGAAGACAAGAAGATACAATGTTTTGTGTTTTCTTCTATAGGGGTTATTAGTAATATTTGTGAACTTTGGCGATGTGTGAAGTTGGGCGTGGCGATGTGTGAAGTTGGGTGTGGCGATGTGTGAAGTTGGGCGTGGCAATGTGTGAAGTTGGACGTGGAGATGTGTGAAGTTGAGCGTGTTGATGTGTGAAGTTGGGCGTGGAGATCTGTGAAGTTGGGCGTGGCGATGTGTGAAGTTGGGCGTGGCGATGTGTGAAGTTGGGCGTGTTGATGTGTGAAGTTGGGCGTGGCAATGTGTGAAGTTGGGTGTGGCGATGTGTGAAGTTGGGCGTGGCGATGTGTGAAGTTGGGTGTGGCAATGTGTGAAGTTGGGTGTGGCGATGTGTGAAGTTGGGCGTGGCAATGTGTGAAGTTGGGCGTGGAGATGTGTGAAGTTGGACGTGGAGATGTGTGAAGTTGAGCGTAGCAATGTGTGAAGCTGGGTGTGGCGATGTGTGAAGTTGGGCGTGGCGATGTGTGAAGATGGGCGTGGCAATGTGTGAAGTTGGGCGTGTTGATGTGTGAAGTTAGGCGTGGCGATGTGTGAAGTGGGGCGTGGCGATGTGTGAAGATGGGTGTGGCGATGTGTGAAGCTGGGTGTGGCGATGTGTGAAGCTGGGCGTGGCGATGTGTGAAGATGGGCGTGTTGATGTGTGAAGTGGGGCGTGGCGATGTGTGAAGTGGGGCGTGGCGATGTGTGAAGCTGGGTGTGGCGATGTGTGAAGCTGGGTGTGGCGATGTGTGAAGCTGGGCGTGGCGATGTGTGAAGATGGGCGTGGCAATGTGTGAAGTTGGGCGTGTTGATGTGTGAAGTTAGGCGTGGCGATGTGTGAAGTTGGGTGTGGCGATGTGTGAAGTTGAACGTGGCGATGTGTGAAGTTGGGCGTGGCGATGTGTGAAGCTGGGCGTGTCGATGTGTAAAGTTGGGCGTGTTGATGTGTGAAGTTGGGCGTGTTGATGTGTGAAGTTGGGCGTGTTGATGTGTGAAGTTAGGCGTGTTGATGTGTGAAGTTGGGCGTGTTGATGTGTAAAGTTGGGCGTGTTGATGTGTCAAGTTGGGCGTGTTGATGTGTGAAGTTGGGCGTGGCAATGTGTGAAGTTGGGCGTGGCGATGTGTGAAGTTGGGCGTGGCGATGTGTGAAGTTGGGTGTGGCGATGTGTGAAGTTGAACGTGGCGATGTGTGAAGTTGGGCGTGGCGATGTGTGAAGCTGGGCGTGTCGATGTGTGAAGTTAGGCGTGTTGATGTGTGAAGTTGGGCGTGTTGATGTGTAAAGCTGGGTGTGGCGATGTGTGAAGTTAGGCGTGTTGATGTGTGAAGTTGGGCGTGTTGATGTGTAAAGTTGGGCGTGTTGATGTGTCAAGTTGGGCGTGTTGATGTGTGAAGTTGGGCGTGGCAATGTGTGAAGTTGGGCGTGGCGATGTGTGAAGTTGAGTGTGGCAATGTGTAAAGTTGGGCGTGGCGATGTGTGAAGTTGGGCGTAGCGATGTGTGAAGTTGGGCGTGGCCATGTGTGAAGTTGGGCGTGTTGATGTGTGAAGTCGGGCGTGGCGATGTGTGAAGTTGAACGTGGCAATGTGTGAAGTTGGGCGTGGCGATGTGTGAAGTCGGGCGTGGCCATGTGTGAAGTTGGGCGTGTTGATGTGTGAAGTCGAGCGTGGCGATGTGTGAGGTTGGGCGTGGCGATGTGTGAGGTTGGGCGTGGCGATGGGGCGTCAGACCTGGGAAGGAAAGAGTTATTCAGGTCACATGACTGATCAGAGTTCCAGAGGATGAGAGGGAAGATCCAGGTTTCCGTCTTGTGTCAATTATTAATTTCTCTCTCCCGTGGCTCTGATGATGACTGGCAGGAGCTGCGAGCAGATAAAGCATTCTGAACACGTGGATCGCTGTAGATTACCTTCACTCCTCATGAAATCCTGCCTTGTCCAAGTCAGCAAAGTGTAAAATGAGAAGCTGCTGCAATATGTTCCTGAAATCCTCCTCAGATTCACTCCCAAGGTTAAGTACTGTCCGTGATACTCATATCTACACAGTTACATTGTTAGGACAAGATGTCCCCTACAAGACAGTACTGGACGGAGAATAAGGAGAGATACAAAGTAACATTGTTTATAAACATTGATCAGACAAGAGATAGAGAGATACAAAGTAACATCGTTAATAAACATTGATCAGACAAGAGATAGAGAGATACAAAGTAACATTGTTTATAAACATTGATCAGACAGGAGAGAGAGAGATACAAAGTAACATTGTTTATAAACATTGATCAGACAGGAGATAGAGAGATACAAAGTAACATCGTTTAGGACCCCAAAGCATGTCCTGACAAAGTTTCTGTTGGCAGAAATAAAGAAATATCACAGACAGTGTTCAGTAAAGGGAAATCTCTCCAAAAAGACAAAGAGGGCAAAAAAAAAAAAACCTGACAGGGGCTATAACCTTCCCTTAAAGGGGTTGTTAACCCTTGAGGTTTGCATTCTATGCATTAAGGTGAAAAACCTCCCGTGATGCCTCTGCCCTCCAGAGCCCCCCTTTTACTTACCTGAACCCGATCTTTCCAGCGACGGGGACAAGCACACCAGCTCCAGCCGCTGTCTCGGGACCTGATTGGATAGATTGATAGCAGCACAGCCATTGGCTCCCACTGCTGTCAATCAAATTCAATGATGGGGATGGGGGGACGAGTCCTGCTGAAACGGGAGCACGCCCGCACGTGTGCCCCCATGGAAAGCGCCTCTTCGTGGGGCACTCAAGCAGAGGAGGAGCCAGGAGCACCACTGGGGGGCCCCAGAAGAGGAGGATGGGGGCCACTCTGTGCAAAACCAACTGCACACAGGAGGTAAGTATGACATGGTTGTTATTTTAAAAGAAAAAAAAAAAGTTTTACATATCCTTTAATAAAAAAAAAAAAATGTTTTCCTGGCGCCAACACGGCAGCGTGCTGCCACATGTATGCTGCCATGGATTGGCCCCAGGAAAGGAAAACGATGGTTAGTATTTGATACAGTGTTTCATTTTGCCTTCAGTTCCTCGTTAACACCTTGAGTGCAATAAAATAAATATCCCCCATAAGCTATTAGTTAAAACTCTTACCTCAAGTCAACACGTGCAGTTTACAACTTTCTGCTGGCTCCAGCTCTCTTTGGTGCTGCTTCCCTGAACTTCCAGTCTTCATAGGAAAGAGTTAGCAGTCTGGAGTCAGTCTGTTAGCTTGGAGAAGGGGGGAGGGGAGTGTCTTGTCAGCTTAGGCTATGGGGCTGTGTGTTTCTATAGATGCTCACAGTGTAAGGAGACACAGCTCTAGTTCCTTATATACAAGGGTGGCTCCATAAGAGGCTTCAAGAGAAAGGAGCCACCCTGAGACAGGAAACCCGGGGGCAGCGGTCACGGCACCGGATTAAACTGGAACATAGGCAAGGAATAAGTATATAAAAAAGCTGCATTCACAGTAAGGGAGGGGCGGCAAACAAGCTATTCGACCCCCCCCCCCCCAGTTTGTTCAGTCGATCAAACCTTCCCCCCCCTGACGCTCAGGCGGTCGATCGCTCTCGGTAAACCCCCCCTCTCGTCAGTCAGCCAAACACCCTACCCCCCCATTGCGTGGTCGATCGTCCACCCATCCATCAGCCCTGCACTTACCCCATCCAGGCCGCGGACTGCTCCCAGCCAATGCGGTCGCTTCTCCTCTCGGCCAATCGGATCTTAAGACCCGCCTCCTGATTGGCCGAGAGGAGAAGCAGGACGACAATAGCGAATACTAATTTGCTATGGTCACACAATTGGGTGGGCTCGGGGTGTAATGCTCTGCGCCACCAGCCCACCCTTTTTTGAAGCCAATTAGAGCCTCAGGCTCTAATCACATGCTTCTAAAAAAAAAATCATAGAATTCCATGTGTCCAGCACCCCGCATGGAGATAAGGGGGCGGGGTTCGTGGATTAGGGGGGCAGCGCCCCATATGGAGATTAGGGGGCCGGGTACATGGATTAGGGGGGCGGCGCCCCATATGGAGATTAGGGGGCGGGGTCCATGGATTAGGGGGGGCGGCACCCCATATGGAGATTAGGGGGCCGGGTCCATGGATTGGGGGGGCCTCGCCCCGTATGGAGATTAGGGGGCGGGGTCCATAGATTAGGGGGGCGGTGCCCCGTATGGATATTAGGGGGCGGGGTCCATGGATTAAGGGTGGCGGCACCCCATATGGAGATTAGGTGGCGGGGTTCATGGATTAGGGGGGCGGCGCCCCATATGGAGATTAGCGGGCCGGGTCCATGGATTAGGGGGGGCGGCGCCCCATATGGAGATTAGGGGGCGGGTTCCATGGATTAGGGGGGCGGCACCCTGTAATGGAGATTAGGGGGCCAGGTCCATGGATTACTGGGGCGGCACCCCATATGGAGATTAGGGGGCTGGGTCCATGGATTGGGGGGGCGGCGTCCCATATGGAGATTAGGGGGCGGGTTCCATGGATTAGGGGGGCGGCACCCTGTAATGGAGATTAGGGGGCCAGGTTCATGGATTACTGGGGCGGCACCCCATATGGAGATTAGGGGGCTGGGTCCATGGATTAGGGGGGGCGGCGTCCCATATGGAGATTAGGGGGCGGGTTCCATGGATTAGGGGGGCGGCACCCTGTAATGGAGATTAGGGGGCCAGGTCCATGGATTACTGGGGCGGCACCCCATATGGAGATTAGGGGGCTGGGTCCATGGATTAGGGGGGCGGCGCCTCATATGGAGATTAGGGGGCAGGGTCCATGGATTAGGGGGGTGGCACCCAGTATGGAGATTAGGGGGCAGGGTCCATGGATTAGGGGGGCGGCGACAGGTATGGAGATTAGGGGGCGGGGTCCATGGATTAGGGGGGCGGTGCCCCATATGGAGATTAGGGGGCCAGGTCCATGGATTAGGGGGGCGGCACCCCGTATGGAGATTAGGGGGCGGGGTTCATGGATTAGGGGGGCGGCACCCCATATGGAGATTAGGGGGCTGGGTCCATTGATTGGGGGGGCCGTGCCCCGTATGGAGATAAGGGGGCGGGATCCATGGATTAGGGGGGCGGTGCCCCACATGGATATTAGGGGGCGGGGTCCATGGATTAAGGGTGGCGGCACCCCATATGGAGATTAGGTGGCGGGGTTCATGGATTAGGGGGGCGGCGCCCCATATGGAGGTTAGGGGGCCGGCTCCATGGATTAGGGGGGGCGAGGCCCAATAGGGAGATTAGGGGGCGAGGTCCATGGATTAGGGGGGCGGTGCCCCATATGGAGAATAGGGGGTCAGGTCCATGGATTAGGGGGGCAGCGCCCTGTATGGAGATTAGGGGGCGGGGTCCATGGATTAGGGGGGCGGCGCCCCATATGGAGAATAGGGGGAGGGGTCCATGGATTAGGGGGCGGCGCCCCATATGGATATTAGGGGGCGGGGTCCATGGATTAATGGTGGCGGCACCCCATATAAAGATTAGCGAGCCGGGTCCATGGATTAGGGGGGGCAGCGCCCCATATGGAGATTAGGGGGCGGGTTCCATGGATAAGGGGGGCGGCGCCCTGTAATGGAGATTAGGGGGCCAGGTCCATGGATTAGGGGGGCGGCACCCCATATGGAGATTAGGGGGCAGGGTCCATGGATTAGGGGGGCGGCGCCTCATATGGAGATTAGGGGGCAGGGTCCATGGATTAGGGGGGCGGCGACAGGTATGGAGATTAGGGGGCGGGGTCCATGGATTAGGGGGGCGGTGCCCCATATGGATATTAGGGGGCCAGGTCCATGGATTAGGGGGGCGGCACCCCGTATGGAGATTAGGGGGTGGGGTTCATGGATTAGGGGGGCGGCACCCCGTATGGAGATTAGGGGGCGGTGTTCATGGATTAGGGGGGCGGCACCCCATATGGAGATTAGGGGGCTGGGTCCATTGATTGGGGGGGCCGTGCCCCATATGGAGATAAGGGGGCGGTGTCCATGGATTAGGGGGGCGGTGCCCCACATGGATATTAGGGGGCGGGGTCCATGGATTAAGGGTGGCGGCACCCCATATGGAGATTAGGTGGCGGGGTTCATGGATTAGGGGGGCGGCGCCCCATATGGAGGTTAGGGGGCCGGCTCCATGGATTAGGGGGGACGAGGCCCAATAGGGAGATTAGGGGGCGAGGTCCATGGATTAGGGGGGCGGTGCCCTATATGGAGATTAGGGGGCCAGGTCCATGGATTAGGGGGGCAGCGCCCTGTATGGAGATTAGGGGGTGGGGTCCATGGATTAGGGGGGCGGCGCCCCATATGGAGAATAGGGGGAGGGGTCCATGGATTAGGGGGGCGGCGCCCCATATGGATATTAGGGGGCGGGGTCCATGGATTAAGGGTGGCGGCACCCCATATGGAGATTAGGGGGCGGGGTCCATGGATTAGGGGGGCAGCGCCCCATATGGAGATTAGGGGGCGGGGTCCATGGATTAGGGGGGCGGCACCCCATATGGAGATTAGGGGGTGGGGTCCATGGATTAGGGGGGTGGTGCCTCATATGAAGATTAGGGGGCCGGGTCCATGGATTAGGGGGGGCGGTGCCCCATATGGAGATTAGGGGGCGGGGTCCATGGATTAGGGGGGCGGTGCCTCATATAAAGATTAGGGGGCCGGGTCCATGGATTAGGGGGGGCGGTGCCCCATATGGAGATTAGGGGGCGGGGTCCATGGATTAGGGGGGCGGTGCCCCATATGAAGATTAGGGGGTGGGGTCCATGGATTAGGGGGGCGGCGCCTCATATGAAGATTAGGGGGCCGGGTCCATGGATTGGGGGGGCAGCGCCCCATATGGAGATTAGGGGGTGGGGTCCATGGATTAGGGGGGCGGTATGGAGCAGCCGCCACTGCTGAGAGTGCTTAAAAACTGGAGGTGTGATATCATTTTAAATGCCAATCAGGAATGTCCCAAAACTCGCTCCCTGTAATAGATTGGGAGAGTTTAGTTCTGCTTTACCATATCAAAGCTTATATGAGATTTCACTCTCTCCTCCACTTTAAATCTCCAGATTGTGGATATAAAGATGATAAATTGACGTTTTAATGTTATTCTAAAAGAACTTCCTCCTCCCCTCTCCAGTATACAGGGAAGAGGTAGAAATGTCCACAGGTGAGGCTGTAGTACAGTGTGGGTGCGGTGCAGATAAGATTGGAGACAGCATTGTAATAGTCATATATACAGCTAGGTATAGGAGGACTATATAAACCAAACCACATACCCTATACACACTGTATTGTCAAAAGTATTGGAACACCTGCCTTTACACACAATCGAACTTTAATGACATCCCAGTCTTAGTCCGTAGGGTTCAGTATTGAGTTGGCTCCGCCCTTTGCAGCTATAGCAGCTTCAACTCTTCTGGGAAGGCCGTCCACAAGGTTTAGGAGTGTGTCTATGGGAATGTTTGACCATTCTTCCCAGAAGCGCATTTGTGAGGTCAGGCACTGATGTTGGACGAGAAGGCCTGGCTCACAGTCTCCGCTCTAATTTATCCCAAAGGTGTTCTATTGGGTTGAGGTCAGGCTCTAATTTCACTAGGTTGTCTTTTGTGCGAGAAATATGGAAAATAAAGCAGAGGGTGACAACTAAGTGCAGTAAAGACTTTAATAAAAATCACAAGTGGCAACTCACTGGATGCATGGGAATATGAGCATGTAACCCCCCCCCCCCCCCCCCGTGTGGTTTGCTGTTGAGTGTGTTCTCAGGAGCCAGGAAGCAGATGGAGCCCCCCTGGAGAGCATAGACTGCGGAGGGCCGCTACAGAGTGGCTCTAGGATTTCTGGTTCTGATTCTGGTGTCCTACACCGCTCATGACAGCAGCATCTGCTTCCTGGCTCCCGGAGACACACTGAGGCTCAACAGTAAACCGCACTGGGTGAATAATCCTTATAAATCCTGTGATTTGCCACTTGTAATTTCTAATAAAGTATTTTCCTATATACTGCACTTAGTTGGCGCCCTCTGCTGTTTCCCTTATATACTGTAAATGGCAGAGATTAGTTCAGTCTCATTGAGGAGCTTCCACGAATATCTTTGAACCCATAGGTGTGCGCAGCCTATTGCATTAGGGTGTGCACCCCAAAGCTCAAACACATATGCTTGTGTGTGCATATATTTATATACACCCCCCTAGCAACGCCTCTATATATATATATATATATATATATATATATATATATATATATATATATATATATATATATATATTGAGGGTGTCAGTAGGGCAGTGGACGGTGTCAATAGTTTTTACTTAGTTTACTATTTTTTTAGCAGAAAAAAGAAAAACAAGAGCATATGCACCACATGGGGTAATTAGGGTGTGCCCAGGCACACCTGGAACACCTATGTTTGAACCTATGGACTTTTTCGTATATTCCTTCACCCCATTCTCTCTCATCTCATTCTCTTGTTCCCTCTTCTTTCTCTCTCTCTCACCTCTTTCTCGTCTTTCTACCTCTTGTCTCTCTCTCATCTCTCTCTTATCTCTCTCTCACTCACTTGTCTCTCTCTCTCGTATCTCTCTCATCTCTCTTTCAAGCGTCTCTCTCTCTCTCATCTCTCTCTCGTCTCTATCCCCCTCTCCTTCCTCCTCTCTCGTCTCTTTCTCTCTCGTCTCTTTCTCTCTCGTCTCTCTATCCCCCTCTCCTTCCTCCTCTCTCGTCTCTTTCTCTCTCGTCTCTTTCTCTCTCATCTCTCTCTCTCGTCTCTCTCTCTCGTCTCTCTCTCTCTCGTCTCTCTCGTCTCTCTCTCTCTCGTCTCTCTCTCTCTCGTCTCTCTCGTCTCTCTCTCTCATTTCTCTCTCCTCTCTCTCTCTCCCTCGTCTCTGTCTCTCATTTCTCTCTCTCGTCTCTCTCTCTCTCGTCTCTCTCTCTCTCTCGCTCATCTCGCTCTCTCTCTCTCATCTCTCTCTTATCTCTCTCGTCTCTCCCTCTCTCTCTTTCGCCTCTCTCTCTCGTCTCTCTGTCCCCCTCTCCTTCTCTCTCTCTCTCGTCTCTCTCTCTTGTCTCTCTCTCTCGTCTCTCTCTCGTCTCTCTCTTGTCTCTCTCTCGTCTCTCTCTCACTTGTCTCTCTCACTTGTCTCTCTCTCGCTTGTCTTGCTCTCTCGCTCGTCTCTCTCTCTCATCTCTCTCTCGTCTCTCTCTCATCTCTCTCTTATCTCTCTCTCGCTTGTCTCTCTCGTCTCTCTCGCTCATCTTGCTTGTCTCTCTCTCTCTCGTTCATCTCGCTCTATCTCTCTCATCTCTCTCTCATCTCTCTCTTGTCTCTCTCGTCTCTCTATCTTTCCTCTTTCTCATGTCTCTCCCTCTCTCTCTTTCGTCTCTCTCTCGCTCGTCTCGCTCTCCTTCACTAGTCTCTCTCTCTCGTCTCTCTCTCGTTCGTCTCTCTCTCTCATCTCTCTCTCATCTCTGTCTTTCTTCTCTCTCGTCTCTCGCTCTCATCTCTCTCTCATCTCTGTCTTTCTTCTCTCTCGTCTCTCTCTCTTGACTCTCTCATCTCTCTCTTGTCTCTCTCTCATCTCTCTCTCGTCTCTTTAACTCTCATCTCTCTCTTATCTCTCTCTCTCGCTTGTCTCTCTCGTCTCTCTCGTCTCTCTCTCTCTCTCTCGTCTCTCTCTCTCTCGCTCATCTCGCTCTCTCTCTCTCTTATCTCTTTCTCTCGTCTCTCCCTCTCTGTCGCTTGTCTCTCTCTCGTCTCTCTCTCTCTCTCTCGCTCATCTCTGTCTCTCTTCTCTCTCTCTCATCTCTCTCTCGTCTCTCTCTCTTGTCTCTCTCGTCTCTCTCACTTGTCTCTCTCTTGCTCGTCTTGCTCTCTCGCTCGTCTCTCTCTCTCTCTCATCTCTCTCTCATCTCTCTCTCTCTCTCATCTCTATCTCTCATCTCTCTCTCGTCTCTTTAACTCTCATCTCTCTCTTATCTCTCTCTCTCGCTTGTCTCTCTCGTCTCTCTCTCTCTCGCTCGTCTCTCTCTCTCGCTCATCTCGCTCTCTCTCTCATCTCTCTCTTATCTTTCTCTCATCTCTCTCTCTCTCGTCGCTCTCATATCTCTCTCTCCTCTCTCTCGCCTCTCTCGTCTCTCCCTCTCTCTCTTTCGCCTCTCTCTCGTCTCTCTATCCCCCTCTCCTTCTCTCTCTCTTGTCTCTCTCTCTCATCTCTCTTGTCTCTCTCTCTCGTCTCTCTCTCGTCTCTCTCTCGTCTCTCTCTCGTCTCTCTCTCGTCTCTCTCTCTTGTCTCTCTCTCGCTCGTCTTGCTCTCTCGCTCGTCTTGCTCTCTCGCTCGTCTCTCTCTCTCATCTCTCTCTCGTCTCTCTCTCATCGCTCTCTCATCTCGCTCTCTCTCTCATCTCTCTCTTGTCTCTCTCGTCTCTCTATCTCTCCTCTTTCTCATGTCTCTCCCTCTCTCTCTTTCGTCTCTCTCTCGCTCGTCTCGCTCTCCTTCACTAGTCTCTCTCATCTCTGTCTCTCTTCTCTCTCGTCTCTCTCTCTCATCTCTCTCTCGTCTCTCTCTCTCATCTCTCTCTCTCTCATCTCTCTCTCGTCTCTTTCTCTCTCATCTCTCTCTTATCTCTCTCTCTCACTTGTCTCTCTCGTCTCTCTCTCTCATCTCTCTCTCGTCTCTCTCTCATCTCTCTCTTATCTCTCTCTCTTTCGCTCGTCTCTCTCCCTCTCGCTCATCTCGCTCGTCTCTCTCGCTCATCTCGCTCTATCTCTCTCATCTCGCTCTCTCTCTCATCTCTCTCTTGTCTCTCTCGTCTCTCTTCTCTCTCTCATGTCTCTCCCTCTCTCTCTCTTTCGTCTCTCTCTCACTCGTCTCGCTCTCCTTCACTAGTCTCTCTCTCTCATCTCTGTCTCTCTTCAATCTCGTCTCTCTCTCTTGTCTCTCTCTGTCTTGTCTCTCTCTCTCTTGTCTCTCTCTCTCGTCTCTCTCTCTCGTCTCTCTCTTGCCTTTCTCTCGTCTTGCTCTCTCGCTCATCTCTCTCTCTCATCTCTCTCATCTCTCTCTCTCATCTCTCTCTCCCATCTCTCTCTCGTCTCTTTCTCTCTCATCTCTCTCTTATCTCTCGCTTGTCTTTCTCGTCTCTCTCTCTCGTCTCTCTCTCTCTCTTGTCTCTCTCTCTCGTCTCTCTCTCATCTCTCTCTCGTCTCTCTCTCTCGTCTCTTTCTCTCGTCTCTTTCTCTCGTCTCTCTCTCGTCTTCCTCTCTCGTCTTCCTCTCGTCTCCCTCTCCTCTCTCTCTCCTCTCTCTCTCTCGCACTCATATCTCTCTCTCTCCTCTCTCTCGTCTCTCTCTCTCTCGTCTCTCTCTGCTCTCTCTCTCGTCTCTCTCTCTCGTCTCTCTCTCATATCTCTCTCTCTCCTCTCTTTTATCATTCTCTTTCACTCTCTTCTCTCCCCCCATCTCTCTATTCTCTATCTCTATTCTCTGCCTTTTTCTCTCTTTCTCTCTCTTCTCACTCTCTTTCTCATCTCATTCTCTCGCTTTCTTCCTTCTCTTTCTCCCCTCTTCTCCCCTGTCTCTCTCTTTCGCTCGCTATTTTCTCTCTCTCATCTGATTCTCTCATTCCCTTGTCTCTCTCCCTCTCTCTCGTATCTCTCTCTCGTCTCTCTCTCTCGCTCTGCACTCTCTCTCTCTCTCTTGTCTCTCTCTCTCTCTCGTCCCTCTCTCTCGCTCATCTCTCTCGCTCATCTCTCTCGCTCATCTCTCTCGCTCATCTCTCATCTCTCTCGCTCATCTCTCTCTCGCTCGTCTCTCTCTCTCTCTCTCTCTCTCTCGCTTGTCTCTCTCTCGTCTCTCTCTCTCATCTCTCTCTCAATTGTCTCTCTCTCTCTCTCGCTTGTCTCTCTCTCGCTCGTCTCGCTCTCTCTCTCATCTCCCTCTCTCGTCTCTGTCGTCTCTCTCATCTCTCTCTCGTTTCTCTCTCACCTCTCTCTCGTCTCTCTCTCATCTCTCACTCGTCTCTCTACCTCTCGTCTCTCTCTCATCTCTCTCTTATCTCTCTCTCACTCACTTGTCTCTCTCTCTCGTATCTCTCTCATCTCTCTCT
Organism: Lithobates clamitans; assembly: GCA_037952925.1. Lineage (NCBI taxonomy): Eukaryota > Metazoa > Chordata > Amphibia > Anura > Ranidae > Lithobates > Lithobates clamitans. The sequence continues at coordinate 21,610 of JBBGZY010003765.1, forward strand.
CAAGCGTCTCTCTCTCATCTCTCTCTCGTCCCTCTCTCTCGTCTCTCTATCCCCCTCTCCTTCCTCCTCTCTCATCTCTTTCTCTCTCATCTCTTTCTCTCTCGTCTCTCTCTCTCGTCTCTCTCTCTCGTCTCTCTCGTCTCTCTCGTCTCTCTCGTCTCTCTCGTCTCTCTCGTCTCTCTCGTCTCTCTCTCTCTCGTCTCTCTCTCTCATCTCTCTCATCTCTCTCTCTCCTCTCTCTCTCTCCGCTCTCTCCCTCGTCTCTGTCTCTCATTTCTCTCTCTCGTCTCTCTCTCATCTCTCTCTCTCTCTCGCTCATCTCGCTCTCTCTCTCTCATCTCTCTCTTATCTCTCTCTTATCTCTCTCTCTCTCGCCTCTCTCTCGTCTCTCCCTCTCTCTCTTTCGCCTCTCTCTCTCGTCTCTCTGTCCCCCTCTCCTTCTCTCTCTCTCGTCTCTCTCTCTCATCTCTCTCTCTCGTCTCTCTCTCTTGTCTCTCTCTCGTCTCTCTCACTTGTCTCTCTCACTTGTCTCTCTCACTTGTCTCTCTCACTTGTCTCTCTCTCGCTCGTCTTGCTCTCTCGCTCGTCTCTCTCTCTCATCTCTCTCTCGTCTCTCTCTCATCTCTCTCTTATCTCTCTCTCGCTTGTCTCTCTCGTCTCTCTCGCTCATCTTGCTTGTCTCTCTCTCTCTCGCTCATCTCGCTCTATCTCTCTCATCTTTCTCTCACTCTCATCTCTCTCTTGTCTCTCTCGTCTCTCTATCTCTCCTCTTTCTCATGTCTCTCCCTCTCTCTCTTTCGTCTCTCTCTCGCTCGTCTCGCTCTCCTTCACTAGTCTCTCTCTCTCGTCTCTCTCTCATCTCTCTCTCATCTCTGTCTCTCTTCTCTCTCGTCTCTCTCTCGTCTCTCTCTCTCGTCTCTCTCGTCTCTCTCACTTGTCTCTCTCTTGCTCGTCTTGCTCTCTCGCTCGTCTCTCTCTCTCTCATCTCTCTCTCGTCTCTCTCTCATCTCTCTCTCTCTCATCTCTATCTCTCATCTCTCTCTCATCTCTTTAACTCTCATCTCTCTCTTATCTCTCTTTCTCGCTTGTCTCTCTCGTCTCTCTCGTCTCTCTCTCTCTCTCTCGCTCGTCTCTCTCTCTCTCGCTCATCTCGCTCTCTCTCTCTCTCTCTCATCTCTCTCTCTCTCATCTCTCTCTTATCTCTCTCTCTCTCGTCTCTCTCTTATCTCTCTCTCTCTCTCTCTCTCTCGCTCATCTTGCTCTCTCTCTCGTCTCTCTCTTGTCTCTCTCTTGTCTCTCTCTCGTCTCTCTCTCATCTCTCTCTCTCTCATCGCTCTCATATCTCTCTCGCCTCTCTCTCGTCTCTCCCTCTCTCTCTTTCGCCTCTCTCTCGTCTCTCTGTCCCCCTCTCCTTCTCTCTCTCTCGTCTCTCTCTCTCATCTCTCTCTCGTCTCTCTCCCTTGTCTCTCTCTCTCGTCTCTCTCTCGTCTCTCTCTCGTCTCTCTCTCGTCTCTCTCTCGTCTCTCTCACTTGTCTCTCTCTCGCTCGTCTTGCTCTCTCGCTCGTCTCGCTCTCTCATCTCTCTCTCGTCTCTCTCTCATCGCTCTCTCTCATCTCTCTCTCGTCTCTCTCTCTCTCTCTCGCTCATCTCGCTCTCTCTCTCTCATCTCTCTCTTGTCTCTCTCGTCTCTCTATCTCTCCTCTTTCTCATGTCTCTCCCTCTCTCTCTTTCGTCTCTCTCTCTCATCTCTCTCTCGTCTCTCTCTCGTCTCTCTCTCTCGTCTCTCTCGTCTCTCTCACTTGTCTCTCTCTTGCTCGTCTTGCTCTCTCGCTCATCTCTCTCTCGTCTCTCTCTCATCTCTCTCTCTCATCTCTATCTCTCATCTCTCTCTCGTCTCTTTAACTCTCATCTCCTCTTATCCTCTCTCTCTCGCTTGTCTCTCTCGTCTCTCTCGTCTCTCTCTCATCTCTCTCGTCTCTTCCTCTCTCTCGCTTGTCTCTCTCTCGTCTCTCTCTCTCTCTCTCTCTCTCTCTCTCGCTCATCTCGCTCTCTCTCTCATCTCTCTCTCTCTCGTCGCTCTCATATCTCTCTCTCCTCTCTCTCGCCTCTCTCTCGTCTCTCCCTCTCTCTCTTTCGCCTCTCTCTCGTCTCTCTGTCCCCCTCTCCTTCTCTCTCTCTCGTCTCTCTCTCTCATCTCTCTCTCGTCTCTCTCTCTTGTCTCTCTCTCTCTCGTCTCTCTCTCGTCTCTCTCTCGTCTCTCTCTCACTTGTCTCTCTCTCGCTCGTCTTGCTCTCTCGCTCGTCTCTCTCTCTCATCTCTCTCTCGTCTCTCTCTCATCGCTCTCTCTCATCTCTCTCTCGTCTCTCTCTCATCTCTCTCTCTCTCATCTCTCTCTTATCTCTCTCTCTCTCGTCTCTCTCTCTCTCTCTCTCTCTCTCTCTCTCTCTCTCTCGCTCATCTCGCTCTCTCTCTCTCGTCTCTCTCTTGTCTCTCTCTTGTCTCTCTCTCGTCTCTCTCTCATCTCTCTCTCTCTCATCGCTCTCATATCTCTCTCGCCTCTCTCTCATCTCTCCCTCTCTCTCTTTCGCCTCTCTCTCGTCTCTCTGTCCCCCTCTCCTTCTCTCTCTCTCGTCTCTCTCTCTCATCTCTCTCTCGTCTCTCTCCTTGTCTCTCTCTCTCGTCTCTCTCTCATCTCTCTCTCGTCTCTCTCTCGTCTCTCTCTCGTCTCTCTCTCGTCTCTCTCTCGTCTCTCTCTCGTCTCTCTCTCGTCTCTCTCTCGCTCGTCTTGCTCTCTCGCTCGTCTTGCTCTCTCGCTCGTCTTGCTCTCTCGCTCGTCTTGCTCTCTCGCTCGTCTCGCTCTCTCATCTCTCTCTCGTCTCTCTCTCATCGCTCTCTCTCATCTCTCTCTCGTCTCTCTCTCTCTCTCTCGCTTATCTCGCTCTCTCTCTCTCATCTCTCTCTTGTCTCTCTCGTCTCTCTATCTCTCCTCTTTCTCATGTCTCTCCCTCTCTCTCTTTCGTCTCTCTCTCTCATCTCTCTCTCGTCTCTCTCTCGTCTCTCTCTCTCGTCTCTCTCGTCTCTCTCACTTGTCTCTCTCTTGCTCGTCTTGCTCTCTCGCTCATCTCTCTCTCGTCTCTCTCTCATCTCTCTCTCGTCTCTTTAACTCTCATCTCTCTCTTATCTCTCTCTCTCGCTTGTCTCTCTCGTCTCTCTCGTCTCTCTCGTCTCTTCCTCTCTCTCGCTTGTCTCTCTCTCGTCTCTCTCTCTCTCTCTCTCTCTCGCTCATCTCGCTCTCTCTCTCGTCTCTCTCTTGTCTCTCTCTCGTCTCTCTCTCATCTCTCTCTCTCTCGTCGCTCTCATATCTCTCTCTCCTCTCTCTCGCCTCTCTCTCGTCTCTCCCTCTCTCTCTTTCGCCTCTCTCTCGTCTCTCTGTCCCCCTCTCCTTCTCTCTCTCTCGTCTCTCTCTCTCATCTCTCTCTCGTCTCTCTCTCTTGTCTCTCTCTCTCTCGTCTCTCTCCTCGTCTCTCTCTCGTCTCTCTCTCACTTGTCTCTCTCTCGCTCGTCTTGCTCTCTCGCTCGTCTCTCATCTCTCTCTCGTCTCTCTCTCATCGCTCTCTCTCATCTCTCTCTCGTCTCTCTCTCTCTCGCTCATCTCGCTCTCTCATCTCTCTCTTGTCTCTCTCGTCTCTCTATCTCTCCTCTTTCTCATGTCTCTCCCTCTCTCTCTTTCGTCTCTCTCTCGCTCGTCTCGCTCTCCTTCACTAGTCTCTCTCTCTCGTCTCTCTCTCTCACTTGTCTCTCTCTCGCTCGTCTCTCTCTCTCATCTCTCTCTCATCTCTGTCTCTCATCTCTCTCTTATCTCTCTCTCTTTCGCTCGTCTCTCTCCCTCTCGCTCATCTCGCTCGTCTCTCTCGCTCATCTCGCTCTATCTCTCTCATCTCGCTCTCTCTCTCC